>JBAMBK010002015.1:0-79444 GCA_037043435.1 Drosophila suboccidentalis | reverse complement strand
GCCAATCTATGCTGGTCTGCAATGTTAAACGTAAACAGCAAAATTTTATGTAACTCTCTCTACTTGAGCGAATTTTAACGATCGCTTGCATAATGTTATCTAACAGACTGCAAGCTTAATGTAAGCCCTACTAAACTCAATGTTACCGTTCTCTCTCTCTTCCATGTTAATAGTAAAAATAGCATAACTTCTGTTATTTTTCTGTTATTGGGTATTTTATGGCCGTGTTTCTGATTTTATCATCTCTCTATTACTTCTATTGCAGACATGCTAATTGTTTGCAATTATGCTTTGCACTGGATTCACATTACAATGCTCTGAAAAGTATGGCATAGATGGAAGAAATCGAAATGGCAAAGACCATTAAACAAGCACGTTCGAGAGCAACAGCACTCAACATTGCAGCAAATCCTGTTCAATGGCCAGGGTTGGAGAGGCAGCTGCATAAATACGATGAAGGTCACTCAGAAAGACACTCAAAATGGCGCACTTTAATATACCAACTGTGTTAATTTCCATTAGGTAATTAAACAATTGCAAAGCATTGAAGTCACATGCTTAAAACATATTTAATCATTTTGTTAATAGTCATACAATTAATATTGTGTCATGCATCGTAAATTAGTCTGTGTCTGTGCAAAAATGTTTTTTTTTTAATTTATATTTGCATTTTTTATGTCGCTCTTTTTTTTAGCGTTTCAGTATTTTTTTCCCAGTACTCGTATTTTCAAATGTTTATTCAGCATGTCCACGAGCTTTCGACTTTTACCTTTCGGCTGTTAATATTCAAATTAATTGCTAATAAACGAGCATCGACTGTTTATAGTCGTCAGGCAGCGTCATGGCCTCGTTTTTGTTTATCGCCTCTGCCATTGATTCCAACACATGCCATGCGAAAATTGAAAAATCGAAATTACCTTTATCTGCCATGCGAACGAAGCCGCCTTCTGCAATCAGATAGCAACAGAAAAACTATCCAAGCAGAAACAGAGGAGGCACCTGTGTTATTTTAGCGTCAATATGCTTTATGCACACACGACTCACGAGCTGTAAATAAATAAGTTCCTGCAATAACAAACATCACCCTTTCCCGCAAGCATCAGCGATTTATAATGAGTATCTGAAAAGTACTCAATTGCCATTTACTGCCTACATACATAGCATACATACAAATGTATGAAAGAGTCGATGCCTTATTTAAACAACAATGATCTGTTTAACATAAACAAATGCTGTAATGATACTTTAACACAGTTCTTAGATCATTGAACTGTCACTTAAAGATATGAAATGATAAGAATTTAGTCTGGACAACTATTTTATGACATAATTAGCAACTCTTTAAACTTGGTTTTTATTTTGTAATTGTTAATTGTACTTAAAGAAAAGTGCAGCGGATAGTTTTGAGAAACTTGAGCTAACTATTCAATTACTTGAACATCTATCATACTTGTTCCGAACGTAAAGTCAAATTGTTCAAGAATATTTAAATTTAAAGTAAATAAATTGCAAGTTTTGTAAATAGAAAGCGAGTCTTGAGTGTTGTTTTCAATATTGCAAAATCAGCATGTTGAAGATGCTAAAGTTGAATCCATATGATGCCTTTGTACACGCTCAATATGGAAAAATGTTAAAGCCTCGATCTCTTATCCAAAAGGTGAAAGGCGTTGACAAACATATTGAACGGTTTCGGATTAACGTACAGAAAAGTCAGTTGCAAGATTGCCAGACATTCGAAAACTGGTGGCAGTTTTATGCCAACGGCCGGAAACCTGTTTCATTTCTTGAACAGCAGCGTCAAAGGACTGCGAATCGCGGATTTGTGGATCAAATTAAGGACGAAAAGGCAGCGAATTTTTTAAAAATGTTGCACAAACACGAAACAATTACTTTTGATCCATTGGTCAAAGAACTTGAAAAGTGCTTTAACTGCTCATGTAAAAAAAAGAAGCGTCGCCTACCACGAAAACGAGCTAAGCCCAAACAAGATCTGGCAAACAAAATTCCGCCTTTTAAGTGGCAAACAAATTATTTTAAAGAACCAAAACCAATGGAAAGAATTCCAAGGTCAATTTTACGTAAGACATCAATATTTCCAGAGTCAACAAATGAGAGTCCAGATCAGATTATAAATGAAAAGCCGAGTAAGAAAGTAGATGAGAGATCAGAGAATACGTCGAATGAGAAAGTAGATGAAAACTCAGAGAAGAAACCGCTTGAGAAAGTAGATGGGAACTCGGAGAAGAAACCGCATGAGAAAGTAGATAAGAGATCAGAGAAGAAACCGCATGAGAAAGTAGATGAGAGATCAGAGATGAAGAGGAATGAGAAGAAGTGGAAGAAGGTTATGGAAAAGAGCTTATATGAGGACAATATATCAGAAACGAGCTCATATGAATCTTTAGATGAGAAACCAGGAAAGAAGTCAATTGAAAAATTAAGAAAAACGCTAATTAGAAGAATGGCGGAGAAAAATAAGACGGTCGCGAATTCGGGTGTGAAACTAGATGACACTACAGATAAGAAACTAGAAAAGCATCTAATTAAAACGATTTCATCGTATCAAAAAATTCATAAGCATCTAAAAGGAAAGTCGCATAAGAAACTAAGTGAGTTGACCGATGATCAATTGGATAATATGCTGGATATACTGGCAATTGACAAATCAGACGAAAAGCTGGTTAAAAGCGATGGGGATATTGATGAAAAACTAAAAAAATCTCGGCAATTCTCTAGTTTTACAGAACAGGAAATAGCGAAACTTAAAAAACTATTATTTCGGAAAAGTACACACCTAAAAAGAAAATCACATTCCTCTCATAATATAAAATCATCGAAATCAACGAAATCGGTGAAATCATTGAAACACCACGATGACTCCCCTTTTCCTTTGAGAAAGAGAGTTATGGGCCGTTTCTCGAGTTTGAGTAAACAATCCGAAAGCAGATCCACAATTGATAATGTAAGTCGATCCGAACTTCTGAAGTATGCCACCCCTCGAAAGCGGCTGGATTCGAAAATCTCCGATAAATTGGATTATATCAACAGTCAACTGTCAAAGTTTACCCGATCACTTGATACCTTAACGCCCAGGGAAAATTCTGTACTTGGAAGCACATCAAAAACACCCGAAGAAATGATTCCGAAAATAAGTGAACCTATTTTGATGAATGAAGACACGATTCCGAAAACTAGTGAAAATATTTTGACAGCTGAAGAGTCTATTCCGAAAAAAATTGAACCCGAAAATGAAGACTTTATCCCGGGAATAAGTGAAATTGAAGAAGTACAGCCCGAAGATTCTAGAGCTGAATCATATTCATTTATGAGTTCCACATCGAGTATCTTTTGGAGAATGATGTCATATGATCGGGACTCTGCCCTCTCTATGGAAAAAGTGCTGGCAAAATACCCGCCTATGGATGTCAAGAAACACGTTAATGCATTTATGGAAACTTTGAACTTTGACAAGTTTAAATATGATAAACTACCCAAAAATTGGCCAAAATCCTTTGAATCGTCACTAGTGCAGCGATTCAGGCGAGAGCATCACAAAACTTTAAAAATGAAAAACACGCTTACAAACCTCGATGATAAAAAATATCGTAAGACAAGGCAAGGGAAATCTTCAAAGAAAATCGATGGTCGCAGAGGGTCAAAAATTAAAAGAAAATCCATAAAGAGAATCTCTAAAACCTCTTCTGATTTACGTAGCACAAGCAGCTGTGAAATCTGCTGTAATTTCTACAAAATCGAACCCGATCCGCCCTATATGGCTGAAATGAAAAAGCGCCAGAAGCAAAACGATCTAAAGAATTATTACAGGACCAGATTGATTCCCAGAAGGACAACAGCAACGACGTTGCCAATTGTCAAATCACTGGACGATCTGGCCAAAGAACTGGAGAGAACTCCATCTATAAGGGAAAAGCTGATGATCTGCTATCAAATGCTCTCCAATTGTCGAAATATCGTTGATAACAAGCTTAAAACGAAGCAAAGTAACGAGCGTAGTCTGTGATTTTTAGTCTTCACTGTGATTCAACTATTTTGATAAACTCAGTTATTTAACTAGTTGAATCACAGTTGAGATTAAAGATAGACGAACGCAGCAGACTTTTAATATAATAAATCAATTTTATGGTGAGATGGTAAAAGATTGACTAATGTTTTATAAAGCATATAATGTTTAAGGAAAATTAATATATTAAAATACGATATAAAAAGAATATATTACATATTTATATTATACAGTACGTATTTATATAAAACGCGCAATGTAATTGCTTCTTTATTCTTATGTTTATTTACAGAGTATGTTATCTTAATTCCTGTTCCTGCTACATAAGGTTTCTATTGAGTCAAATCAAAATGACAGGCCTTATAAATGTAAACATTTTTTATAAACATTTTAAAAGAAAACTAACAAAAAGAAGAATAAAGATCAAAATTGCAAGTGCGAAACCACAAAAAAAAAGAAGAAAGATGAACATTTTACAACCATTATTGCTGGACCGCAGCTGTCTGGTCAGCAAGATGAAGAAGCTGTCGCCGCTTATTGACCAACTCGAATGGATCAGCACAAATGATAGAGCCTTTCGGGCCTCTTGGAGCTTTTATGCCAACGGCTGCAAGCAACAACAACAGGACATTCGCCAGAGGATCGAGCAGAACGCGGACTTTGTGAAGAATATCAAGAGCAAGAAGGCGGCATCGTTTCTCAAGATATTAACACAGGACAAAGCACCAAACGATCCATTGATTCAAGTAACGCAGAATGATGCTTCGAATACCATTTATGAAGAGTTTCTCGAATGCTTTCGCCGACCACGAAAACGTGACAAGAAGCCACAATTTAGCTGGCAACGTGAAATTGACGATGCATTGAAACGACTGAATACGACTCGAAATCCCTATGACATGGTGCAAATCATCGCGAAACTAAAGAAAATTCAGCATTTGCAGTCATTAAAAAAACAGCCTACACCATATGCTGACAGATTCAAGAAACCGAGAATAAAATACGAATCCGAGTCACGCAATAAGCTTAAAGAAGTACCAGAAATCCAATCAAAAGCCAAAGTTGAGATAATGAAAAGGCAACATAAGCAAGGCAAGTCGTTGAGCAAGCGTCGTGAATTAAGTGCACCAAGAATATTTTATGCGAAAGAGAAATACCTAGAGAATGAAATACCCATGACCGCTCAGGAAATTAAACCAACTAAGGTAAAAGAGGGATCAGAAGAGCCTAGTGAAGAACCACAGCAAGAAGAGGACTCTACGATTAATGGAATAGCGCCAGACATGGACTATTCACACAGATCAGAGGACAACCTAAAGCTCAAAAGATCTAATATATATATTAGAACACACGCTCCATCTGATGAATATCTACACAAAAAAGGTGAACACCCACAACGTAAGAGACATTTGTTAAGGGATTTATTAAGAAAAAAACGGCACGACTCACCAATTCATATACCACATGAACTAATTCAAAAGCATCATGTTCTCACATATAATACATCTAGTACGCACACTCACATTCCACATAATAAAACTAACACTCACACTCATAAATCAATTGCAAGAAAGAGCGTATTAAAGGAGGACAGCAATGACGACTTCAGCTTGTGGTATTCAGATTTTGCCAAACATAAAGCCCAATACAGTAAAAGTCGATTAAAGTCCGTTATAAAACCAAGAAGACATAGTTCTGTGATGCAAACTCAACCCAGTTTTAGGAACATTAAAGCCAAGCATCATAAAAACAAGCATCAAAAACCAAAAGAAGCAGAAATAACTTTTTCACGTTATAATCCAATTAATGCGCTAGAAACAATACAGCAATTTCAAAAAGAAAATCCCAAATACATGGCTTATTTGAAAAAATATGATGATGTAGCTAAACCCCGTAAAATTTTGGAGCCCGACTTAAAGCCATATCATCCCAATATAGAACGTTTTACAATTGATGAAGCAACAGGGCAAGTTATGCATGTGCATAAACATCAAAAATCTATGAATAAATCAATAAGCTCAACAAAATCTTTCGGATCACAAAGAGAAAGTGTGAAATCTAAAACTGGAAGCGTATCAGAAAGGACAGATGATTTGTCCAAAAGGGCTGTTGTAAAGGAGAGTGCAACTGTTAAAGTTCAAACGAGTGCAGAAGCTATTTCTCCATTCGGTTGGGATCGTATAAGTGTGGTTTCAGGAACGGGATCGAGTAAACTCCCGATTAGAGATATGTCTAAATGGGATGGGGTATTTAAACAATCAGTTAAAACAATTAGTACACTGAAGTCACCTATAAGTAAAGTAGCGCTAGCTGCAAGAAAAGAAGCGCTAGCTGATAGAAAAGAAGCGCTAGCTGAAAGAAAAGAAGCGCTAGCTGAACGAAAAGAAGCGGTAGCTGAAATTCCAGATGACGGGGGATTGTTCGGGTACAAATTGCGTTTCCTCGATAGGGAAGTCGTCTATAATAATCCGTATAATCAACAGAACTTTATAAATAAAATATCGAATGTCTTTGATCTGGCTAAAATGGATATCAAAAATGATGATTGGCGTAAAAGTTTTGTGATGTCCCAACTGACAGGAACTGACGCCAAAACGCAAACTGCATTGCGTAGAGCGATCTCAAAATTTGACACACAATTTAGCGATCAATTTAGTTTACAAAAACAGCCATCGACATGCCAAAGGATACCGGAGCCAAAACCATTAATTATTGACGATTTGATATCGGACTTTCTGAAATCCCGCAGCATCGAAGAGATCTTCAAGGATATGCATCCTGACATTTTTAATCCCCCGCAAGAGACCAAAAAACCCAAGGAACCCAAACCGATAAAGATCGAACAAAAAATCCTAAAAAAGAAAAGGAAAAGGCGCCCAACGAAATCACAGCTGAAACCCAAAGTTTGTATAAGCTGTTCCATTTGCCAGCAACTTCAGAAGCGTCCTTCAGATGCACTACATCCCTATATGCTCCAGATGCAGAGTCAGCGCAAAAAGAACGAACTACGCGCGTACTACAAACAGATGATGCTACGCAATTGCCAGCTGGAAAGGGAACTTCAGGCTCAGCGACATCCCCAGCAATATTTCTGTGTGATGTGATGTCCTAAGTGACACATTGGGTCAGACTTTTGACGGATCAAAACATATGCAAAGCTTCAGAAATATATTTCTTGAATCTTTCCACATGATTTGATCTGTCAAAAGTCTGAACACCAATCAAATCAATGACTTGTCTTTGTATTAATTTGGATTTATAATAAATACCTGATGTCGTTGCTGTTTCTCATAGGAAAGATTCTTTTTAACTCTTTTATGCACTTTAAATGTCATGTCATAAATGCCATCATCAACACAGCCATGTTTTAACTTTGACCCGCCCCCGAGGTTGACCCATCTCTTAACCCTTTTTTTTCTCAGTATTGCGAGTTTTATGTACAGATGGGTTGGCTTCAGTTGACGTCCTGACTTTTTTTCTATTTTGAGCATTTACAAGCCAGCAAACAAGAATAATCACAGCATGCGAAACAACAAACTACAAAATATAAAACGGGAAAAACTTCAAACAATGCTCGACTAGAAGATATGCTCTAAAGAAATAAATGTCTTTTTTTACTTTAAATCATACTTACAAAGTTTATTCTAAAAATGTATTAAAGTGTTACTAAAACTTAATTGAAACAGTAAAAAAAATGTTGAAAATTCAAATATCTTACACAAATGAAATAAGTGTATAAAAGAGTTCTTAGTTTGAAAGAGAAGCTGTGTGATTAGAAAATTCAATATCATTCAAAATCGATCGAACTAAATCCTACATTTATCATACCCTTTACAAGTAAATTACTTTAAAACAGGGCATAAGGTTAAAATCAAAATACCAACAGCATATGCGAACAAAAAGTCGGTCAAGTGCTTTAGATAGTTGGGAAGCAGAGAAGCAGAAGCCTTCAGCACAAAGGATGTTTGTACCATTTATAAGACTTTAAAAATCATAATAAAAATTGCGAATGCAAAATGCTTAGAAATGGCAAAAACTATGCATGCGTTTATTTTAGTTTGTTAATTTTTATGTGCAGCCAACGTTGGTTTATTGCTCCATTTTATGGATGCGTTTTTATAACTTTAAGCCATAGAAGTTGGCGATGGCGTTTGACGCTTAAAAGTATGCTACGGAATAGAGCTTATGGCCTTGTGGCAAAAAGGGGGGCGGTATAAGGGGCGTGATACGCATTAATGCTTCTCACAGGTGCGAAGAAGA
Organism: Drosophila suboccidentalis; assembly: GCA_037043435.1. Lineage (NCBI taxonomy): Eukaryota > Metazoa > Arthropoda > Insecta > Diptera > Drosophilidae > Drosophila > Drosophila suboccidentalis. Next base: position 71,163 of record JBAMBK010002015.1, on the reverse strand, counting down.
AGGTGTGAAGGTGACTCGGAAATTTCATTTACGGCCAATTAAATGACAGCGGGCACCAAAGAAATTCTATATTAAAATGGAAACGGAAATGGAAAAAATATGAAATCGCACATAAAATGCCACATATTTTTTTATTAATTTAAAACTTTGTCCATTCAGCTTATTCAATTTGCACTTTAATTGTTTAATTCATTTGCGACCCACACTCAGCAAATTGTTAACTTAATTCTATTAAAAATTTCTCGATTTTCTGCGGAAACTGATATATTGTATATACATTTAATTGATTAACATGTCACAAGGAAAATACAAACAACAAAAATATTGCAACAGTTGCAAGCTAACCAAATTTAATGTAAATTAATTGAAAGTTACAGTAACTCAATTTTGAACATTTTTACGATTAAAGACAGCTGCATTTTAATTATTTTAAAAATTTCCTTAAGTGAAAATTTTATTTTACTTTACATATGAAAAGTCACAATTATAAATTATAGTCAAAATTATATTTATTTAGCATCAAACTAACGTGTTTTCTTTTAGTGATAAATACAAGATTTGCTCTTCCTTAACTTGTATATAAACTCAAAAGTTTATCTCTCATAGCGATAGAGGAAATCTGAACATGTTCAAAAATTAAGCTCGACAGCATATAAACAAGATATTAATGAGTTTTGCTAGCTTTTCATTTTCATTTTCCGTTCTCGATTTTGCAATTACTTTTTTTTGGCAAATTCCAAGAATTTTTGATGTTTCGTTTCACAATTTCCGTTGGCTTTGCGTGGAGACAAATCACAGGCAGGATATGCATCTTATTAACCTTTGAAATTTCTCAATCACATTTTGGCTAATATTAAATTTGGTTGTACTTAATGCGGCAATCAGTGTACGAGTCGACCCACGAAAATATAATTATGGCAGCTCATGTACACACAGAGAGAGGGAATGAGAGAGAGGGAGAGTAGCATAGACAGCCATCAATCAATCATACGCAACGTGAACCGTCGCCATATCAGAAATGATGATGATGCTTCTGATAATCACACGCACCACACAAACCAACTGGAAAAAAAATATACTCCAAAGAGTACATACACAAATACAGAGAGTGAAACACACACACAGGCGCACACACACACACACACTCTCTCACACACACACGTTCAGACGTGTGCCTTTGAAATGCAAATAAGTGTGTCTGAAGCGAATTTTGTACAAATTTGTGTGTGAATTTTGTACACAAGTCGCAAATCAAAATGCACACCTACCTTTTAGACGTCTGTGGGAATGCGGTGCGTGATGTTGTTGGCCTTCAGGCCGCCTCTTCACCAGTTACTCTTGTTGAAATTGTTGTAACTGTTTCTCCTGTCGCTTGTTGCTTCTTATTTATTATCTATTTTATTCCTTTTATTTTTTTGGTAAACGTAACATACATTCAGTAAATTTGTTTGAGGTGGCACATGAAAAATAAATCAAGCAAGAGATGCAGAGAAAAACCGAAAACCAAAATAAAGGAGAAATATATAAATGAAAAAAAAAAAGCATGTGATACAATTTGCGAAAGATTTCAATTTATTTGATTTTATATGCAAACATACATACATATGTACATATATAAGCATATAATGTATGCTGATTCTTTTTTGGCTTATTGAGCTGCGTGTTAAACATGGCAATGGATCTGTTGCATGAGTTATGCCTAGAGATGTGTATGGAATCAAAACTTATGAGTCTCACTTTTCAAAATAAATTAACTATAATATAATTTCATATATTTCTTAAATTCAAGTTAAGAAGTTGTTTCTTTTTCTACAACCGCAAATCATTTAATTCAACAGACAGTTCATGACCCGCATGATTTGATTTTAATTGCAATTTTCTATGCTCTACAAAATCTATAGTCTTTTAGTATTTATGTTGAACTAAGGAAGAGATTTTGTCTACATTAACAGCATATCAGCTTCTCTTTTATTTTAATATTTTTGTATATGTATGTTGATTATCAAAAGTCAACAGATTTTTTTTGTTTTCTTATTTCCTGTGCTAATTTCAAATTTTTATTGCATTCAAAACAGTTTATGATACTCACAAATTTCAATAAAAAATCATTTTTATTTTTGTTTAGCTAAAAAACAATTTATTCGCTTGACAACAGCACACTGGACTGCATGATATCAATTCATTATAATTCAATACATTTTTCGCACTAATGTTTTCGTTTAAATTTCAAAATTGTGTAAAAACTGGACAATTATTAACTCAATTAATGGACTCAAAACATGTATATATTTATCGTGACACGACCTTGAGCCCATCTCTAGTTACAACTGCATATGTAAGTGTTTGTGTTTGTGTTTGTGGGCATGTGCTATGTTTGAATGTTGATAATATTGATGATGATGATGTTGCTTTGCGCCTTTGTGCGTTTCTACATATGGTAATATCTTTCTTGTTGTTGTTCATTTTAAACATTTTTTACACGTTTTTTGATTTTGTGGATCAGAAAATGATTTTACAATTTGTTATAACACATTTGCGAAGTAAATCAAAAACAAAACTGCAAATCATATGGAATAATATTTAATGATGCTCATTTGATTTATGCCAATTTTGCGAGTATAGATAAATTCGTATATGATTCTCACAACTAATAAATTATTCGATTTTATTGGCGGCATAAATTATAAAATTTTTGTTTTCACTTTAAAATACATTTCTTGGACATTTCACATGGTGGATCGGCAACATTGTTGCTGGCAACAATTTAACTTGCACTTGAACTGGATGCCTTTGCTCCCTCACTCCCTCACGCACACGCACACTCTTCCTTTCTCTCTCTCACAAGTCCACTGATAACGTTTTGGTTTAACAAAATTTGTTTGATTGATATGTGCACGTTTTGTCCGCTACCTTTAACTTGCCACGTCCGCTTTTCGAAGACACTCAACAGCAACTGTTGCAAATGTCGAAAAGGCAACTTGTGGCTGCTGCGATGCAGCATCTTTTTTGCCTTTGCCAGCAGCACGCACAGAGCTTTTCCAAAGCTTTTGCACAATCAAACTGTTGATTTCGCCAGAGAGCGTCACAGAGAACTTTTAAGAGCGGCAAAGTGTTTAAGGAAAGAGAACACGCATCTACTTTCAATTAATGCTGCTCCATTAATTAGTTGCTAGTCTTTGTCTATATTAGTTGTTGTACTAGCTTTTTAAGTAATTACTTTTAATTTAGTAAAGTTTTCACTTTTGCACCTTTAAAAGTTTTCAGGCTCATTAATGTTAATGTTTAAGCTGAAAAATGCTCTCACCTTCTCAACAATTTTTAATGAATTCTGGCTTTAAATTTGAACCAATGCTGGTTTTTCTTGAGCTCATGTTAAGGTACATTTTTAAAAAATTTTATTTTATATATTTTTTTTTTTTTTTAATAATTTTAGTGCTAAAGGTTCAAATATTTGATTAAAACTTGCATTGCTGCCAACTTGTCTGTTAATGCGTCGAAGTAATAACGCAGCGTTGCCACTTAGCTAATGCTCGTTTTATTTTTAATTTCAAGTTAATTGACGCCTTGTGAACTTGTTTTTAAGATATTACTAATGCCTATTTTCTCAACTCTTAATCTTAACCCCTACTTTAACTTGTGAATAGACTTTCTTATACAAAAGTTAGCTAAATCAGCCTGTTAACAGTTGATTTTTTAGTGCTGCCAACTTACTTTATAATTTATTTCAGCGGAATCTAACTTCAACTTTAACTAAGCATCAAAAATTGTCACCTTAAAGAGCAATAACAAAGATGAGACACTTGATTTTCACCGAGCTTTCACTGGGGCTATTACTTAATTTATATTATATTAGTTTAGTCTTCACACAAACACACGCACACATACAGACGCACACAGAGCCAGAGGTGTTAATGTTGAGTTTACCAAAGCGACACTTGTCAATCTTAACGGTAACTCCCACCAACCTTACAAACACACCCACAAACTCACACATACACACAAAAGAGCCTGAAAGCTTTGGGTATTTTTGGACAAACAAAACGCCCACGTGTAATAGACGAAGACCTCGGCTTAAACGACTGATGGAAATATATATATGTATGTATGTATGTATGTACATATGGCTGTATGGGTGTATAAGTACAGCAGACGAACAGGAGGCAGCAGGTGCACATGCAACAGGAAGTGACACAAACTGATGCCGCTATTCAAGGCTGAGGCCAGACTGTGACCACACTGGTGTCTAAAGGACGCACGTTTCGTAAATTTGTCGAGCAGAAGGCCGTGCATGCCTCGGCTAATTGATAGAGCAAGCCGACAGGCGTCAGGCCATAAAAAAAATAATATATATGTGTATATAAATAAATAGATTCGATTACTTGTCGCATCTACATTAAAATGAGCCAAAATGGTGGCACTGAAATAATCAAAAAGGTAATTTAATTGTTGGCATCAACGCACTTTATTCAAGTTAACGGATATGCGGCCATCTTAGCAACATGGCGTTAACTTGTTTGTGTTGGAGTTGTTACGTTTCGTTCATAATAAGTTCAAATGAACAAGTCATTAAAATGAACTAGAAAATTCTTAAACTTTGGTTGTAAACAACTGAACAAAATTACTTATTAGCTCACATATTAAAAATGAACCATTGAACTTGTTCAGCAAATTGAACTAAAACGACCAACTCTATTTAGTGTGCGTTTGTATGTAAGCTTGTCAACATATTTTTGGCTAAAGTTTCAGTTTTGTTCGTTCATTGACTTTTTAATTGGCTAATTATAAGCAAAGCTTATTGACTGTCATTTCACAGTTAGACCCTATGTACGTATGTATGTGTATGTGTATGAGTGTGTATCCTGTATTGTTTCCCCTTTTAGTTGCGCGCATTGTGGCATTCAAGGCCCTTTTGCTATTTGTATTAGCTAAATGCAGTGCTAATCTATATTTAAATACTACACGCCGATATTGATTTTGGGGCTGTGGTTGAGCTGCCTCGTGTCTATTTTATCACGTACACCTGCTTACAACTGAATGTAAGCACTTAATTCTTTCAAATGGTGTATTTTATAACAAATAAGTTAAAGATTTTTAAATAAAAAAGATCAGTTATAACAATCACAGCTGTGACTGCTAATAGCGCCACCTTGTGCTTAGTAGCATACATTCAACGAAAGCTAGCGAAGACCCCCACCTTTCGAAATGTTAAGTTTTGCGTACTTCTGTTAAACATAATAATGTAGGCAAACAATTATGTAAATTTTAAATAGATTTATCTTTATGTTTGTATTTATATATTACAATATTATTCTCCAACAACACACTTATAACATAATTAGTAGACATGGCATTGTATCCGCTCTGCTCTGAGGAGTCATTCATGTTTAGGGTGGAGCAGCTCTGTTGAGTCAAACATTTTGCCGCCAAATTGTATCGATGTTGCCAGATAAGAATTAACCCTGATGAGGCGCTGATACCTTCGGCAGTTAGGTCCCATTTTCTTTTCTGTAATTAAATTATCGCCGCGCGAAAAAACTTGTTTAAGAAGACCCTAAAATATTGGAAATCGAGTTATTTCTGTGGCGTGCCACCCGCTTGCGAGAAAAGGTTGCCACATTGCTTTGCCAAAATTGGGCCAATGTTGCCACAAGTTGAAAGGAACATGTTCACTTGCTTACTACAGTGAGCAACTTGTTTTTGTTCACTCACGCTCATGAGCAACCCAACACTATTTTTTGTTGGTTGTTGTTGTTGTTCGACGGAAAATACAATTAAAAATTGATTTCATTATTTAAATATTCAAAGTATCAAGGTAAGTACAAATAGCGGCACATTGTGAGCTCAAAAAACAAGCCAAAACCCAAAAATCTGACGAAAAACGTGTTAAAAGTGCCGTTTGAAAATAGCGCGTCACAAGTGTGTGTGTGAAAATGCGCTAACGTACGATTAAAGTACACAACTGCAACAGTTAACGCGTTTTTCCAACCAATATTTGCATTAACTAATTTTCTTGTACATTTTCTTTGCAACGCTAGACAACAACAACGCGGCGGGTGTCGGCGGCAAAAATACCGAAGAAGCACAAAAAAGAAAAATTTGCAAGGTGTTTGTGTGTGTGTGACAACGACGAGCGACGACTTTGCTGCTTCTGGTGCGTGCGCGCTGTCGCAGGGGACCAACTCACACACATCAAAAACTGCAATAGTATTGGTGTATCCTTTGGCATTTCTGCGAGCTTGGTTGTTGGACGTGCGAGAGAAAAATCGCTTTTACCAAATAATAAACAAGTGCATCTGAAGTTGAAAGTTAAAAGCAAAAGCACACTGAACACAATGGAGAAGAGAATAGAATTGGAAAGACGCGCACGAAAAACAAGCCAGGTAAGTTTTATTCATGCAACATATTTATAAATTCTGATTGATAATGTGGTGGCAAGCATGAGGGAGAGAGATAGAACAAAAAGCAAGCCGAAAAACGCGCAAAATTAATGTTTAGTTGTGATTACACAAATTTTTCATTACAACGCGCTCTGCTCTTCAATGTGTATGTGAGTGTGTGTGTGTGTGCGTGCCCTGCAACAACAACTACGCCATGATGTAAATCTAGTTTCAATTTGTGCCGTTGTCGTCGTCGACGCCATATAAAAGAGCGCTAAAGCAGAAGCTAAAGAAGAAGAAGCGACAAATAACATCGTTGGTTGGAAAAAAAAAAATTGATCGCCATAAGCAAATTCACACATGCACATATACATATGCATATACATATATACATGCAAGCGATACTATTCACATGTGTGTGTCGCGAGCAGTGTTGCCATGTGCGCGCATTTTTGCGCCTTTGCTTTGTTCAAACTGCAAAATATTGCATTAATTCTAATTATTTCAAGTAATCGTGTAAATAATTGTAGCAAGTGTGGGTAAATGTATAGTAGACATGGGCTTGTTTTCTGCATATTAATGCATGCTGATCGCGACACGCACAAAACGGAGACGAGCACCTGAAATTGCGCCAGCTGGCAATGCTTCTATAATCTGTTTTTGTTGTTGTTGCTGTTGCTGCTGCCGGCCTTCAATTGCGACAAACAGTGTAATAAACAAGCATACATATATATGATTGCCATATGTGTAGATGCCTGTGTACACGTGCATAAGTTTGTGTGCCATGTTGCTTGTTGTAATTTCAGGTTATTTGATACCAAAATGTATCTATAACAACATTATAGCGCGCGCATCATTCATACATATGTACGCAACAACGCCAAGAACCGCACACAGAGGCGCATACACACAATCAAAGACATCCCATACACACACACACACACAATTGCACACATACTCCCATAGCCTGGCTAACAAGAAACGTGTATGCACTAATAATCGACACATTCTCGCCAATGCCGATGGGTCGCCAAGCTTTAGCTATAGCTGCTGTGGAGACATGCACACACAGGCATATTGACTGCGCAGTCATAAATACCCCCTCTCGCACACACACATTCATGCACATGTATCTTTCGTCGCAGGCTAGACTTTTCACAATGCAAAAAAAACCGGCCGCCCCAAAACGGTACATGCACTGTTTACATGCATTTTACCCCCCTCCCCCACTCTCTTTCTATCTCACTCTCTGTACCTCTCTCGCTCAGCACAAGAAATGCGAAAACGAACGGAGCAGAGACAAACCTGTGTCTTTTTTTGTGTGTGGCACTTCTGCTGATTAATAAACATGCGCTCTGGCAAGGCCTAACCAATCAGGCACCCACAACCAACCCCACCCCACCCAATCGCGCCCGCTGCGGTACACACAAAAGAGACCCAACTACACAAAAGCACCAACAAATACACACACACTCATAGTCAAAGCTAAGCTGATATGCACACGCTTCAAAGCTTAAGCTGCGTACGTACATACGTATGTTCATATGTATGTGTGTTTGGGGCACTCATTTAACTACACGTTTGTATGTGTATGTGTGCATGTAACTGTCCAGTAGAACACAGATGAGAGACGATTCTTAAATGGGGCCCTTCATTGAACTTTTGTTGCCAATAACAACTACATGGCTAAATCTTTGTGCTGGATTCATATAACTGGGCTAATCAGAAATCAATCAAAAACTGCCCTTTGATTTGTTTTCACGCATAGGCAATGTACCCGCCCATACCCCACAGTTGCTAATCGCGGGACACAAACAAAAAGTTTTATATCTGCTTTTCTTTGGCTCTCAAGCGCAACAAATACAAACGTCAGTTTGTCAACATATTGTTCTTGGGGCTGGTACTGGTGCTGCCGGCTTGTTTCATTTCCACAAATTGCAGGACTTATGCTGTTTCCTTCCCCCCACCCATCCTATCCCCATCTCCGTCCGTTTTCGTTTCGTTTCATTTGTTTGGCGCTGCCATGTTATCAGCACTTGCTCTTTGCGCTGCTCTTTCAATGCCCATTCTCGCGCAATCCGTTTTGTGGCGCGTACGTCACACGTACACGCACACACATCCATATACACACGGCTGAAAAAATGCTATTACATAAACGCGATGCCACTTTTTCAGCCTCAGCTTCTGCTGAATGCGCAAATCATTGAAAAATCATTTTATCTCAGCACATAGAATTGTTTTTACCATAATTTTGTTTGTTTCTCAATTGCGCCATTTTGTGTGCGAGATTTTTTTGCAATTAAAAAAAATTCTTTTGCGTTTGATCGATTTTTTGCGTATGTATTGTTATTCATTTTGAGTTTTTTTCTTTTGCGCTTGTTCTGCCACACGTTCACACAGACATGGCGGACTGTCAGGCCCCAACATGCTGAATACATGGGCAGTGTGACCAGACTGTCTAACGTTCAATATGCCCATTTCCGTTTAAGATTCATATATACAAAATACCGAAAGAAGTTGGAAGTTGAAAATAAAATCATGTATTTCCTTTTTTTTACCACAGATCACAGAGCTGAATCTGGACAACTGCAGGAGTACAAGCATTGTTGGCCTTACAGATGAATATACCGCCTTGGAATCATTAAGTTTGATCAATGTGGGCCTTACAACACTAAAAGGTTTCCCCAAGTTGCCCAATCTAAAGAAGTTGGAATTATCCGATAATAGAATTTCGAATGGCCTCAACTATCTGACGACCAGCCCAAAATTACAATACTTGAATTTGTCTGGTAATAAAATCAAGGATCTGGAAACGTTGAAGCCATTGGTGGAATTCAAAAACTTGGCTGTCTTGGATTTATTCAATAATGATGCCACCCAAGTGGATAATTATCGTGACAAAATCTTCAAGATGTTGCCATCTCTAACTTTTCTAGACGGGTAAGTCCCCATTATATATTTAATGGATTGGTATAAATATTAATTAATTGTACAATTCTTTCCACAGTTTTGATGCCAACGATGTGGAGGTGCAGTCGGATGGAGATGATGATGAGGAGGTCAATGGCAACGACTCCGAAGAGGAAGGTGTGTATTAAATGTTTGCGACGAATCATATTGATTAGGTTACATGAAGAGGAAACTATAATTTCCGATTAATAATCGGAATATTCATACAATTTCGAACTTGTAATAATGAGTTCTTATAGCCAAGTCCGAGACTAGAGTCATTAAAGCATAGATCTTTGGATCCAACCTCAGATATTATTGGCATTGACATTCACTCATAAGTCTCAGCTTCAACTATCATGATCATCATACACACATCTCAACCACAGATTCTGTGTCGCCTTTCAGATGAGCGCAGTGCGTTCTGTTTAAATGGCTTAGAGATCGATTTAGACGAGCTCGAGGCATTGGAGCAGCGTGTAAAGGCCAAAAAGCGTTTGCAGGAAGCGCAAGACGATGCCAGTACCAAGAATGCCAGCACGTCCAAGTCGCCTGCAGCTGCAGATGAAATTGACGAATTAGATGAATATTTAAAAGAATTGCAATTGAGAGAATCGTCTGCAACGAGCCAAACTGTGATAAAGGCAAACCATAAAACGATACAGACAAACAGTGACAGCAGCAATTCAAACAATCCAAGCACAAATTTTGCAATCTTACTCTATTGGTTTTTAGCAATATTAAATCTGGCAAATGCCACCTATTGTAAGCATAACGCCAATACGATTTGTTTTCTAATAACACCATATTTATTTGCTTTGTTTGCTTTGCAGTTTCTGGCGACGATGATGACGAGGATGGCGACAGCGATGAGAGCGACGAAGAAGATAATGGCGATATATCACTATCGGAGGTAATTACTCTCGATGAATATTAAAAAGAAACAAACCAAATTAATATAATTTAATTTCAGGTCTATAATGATGATCTAGAGGAGGACAATTCCGATTGGGAGGAGGGTGAGGGCGGCGATGACGATGAGGACGAGGATTCTGATATTGATGAAGCCGATGGTGAGGCAAATGAATCGGCCGCATCTGTCAATGCAAATGCCAATGCCAATGATAAGGAGGCTGATAAGCCAGGAGGTAAACTATCATTAAATTCAACATATATACAAATCATGAACTTTATACTGATTTATTGCAATTTACAGAGGAGTCGCAAGCCAGGGGCAAGAAGAGAAAGCATGATGGTTAAAAGACCATGGAAATACAAGTGTATCGTCTTTGTACGTTATAAATTTATAAAATACACCCACACAACAAACACACACACACACACAGCAACAAGTACACACATCATATTTTGATAAAAACAAAACAAAAAACAGTAAAAAAAAAAGTAAGAATAACAAAAATAAAGTAAAGTAAAGATAAAGATAAAGGAAGGGTCCCATTAGAAAAACCAACATTTGTTTCGTTACATTTTAAGCTTAAATATTCTAAACAAACAAACACACACACACACACAAACTCTCAAACACAATGTAATAATCAAATGAAATACAACAAAAAAATAATAACTTTAAGTCAATACTAAAAACACACACACACACAACTATAGCAATCGAATCCAAAATTTGTCAGTTTTCAAAAACAAACACAACAACACAACACAAGATTGAGAGAGTTTCAGTTTAATTATATCCGTAATTAGATTTGCATTCTGAAAACACCATTGTAAAATTTACTTAGCCTTAAGTTAACAGAAATATTTTGATTAATTATACGATTAGAATGACACGATTTTTTCATGTTCAATTTAAACAAACATAATTTTTGCATACTTGCGCCTCAAATATTACAATATTATTACTTTCCAATTTTGATTATAATTCTATTATGATTTTTTTTTTTTTTAGTTGCTGCTTAACCGGTTTCGTGTTACAAAACAAATTTCAACATCATATTTACTGCTAAGAAGGATTTTTAACTAACTCTTAAGTCATTCCTTTTTGAATATACATTAAATACACATAAATTAGTTAAGCGCGATTATAATTTATACTTCCTTATAATGTGAACAAAACAAACAAACACAAAAACAAGACAACTATTCATTGTTACCCCAATTCATTCTCTATACACACATTTTTGAGCAAAAATCTGTTTACTTTTAAGTACTATACGTAAACTATATTATCACACAGATTGTTTCCAGTTCTTCAAAGGCAGTAGCATGTTTTAATTACCGCAAGTAAAATGCAATACAAAAGTTTTAGACAATGTATTTTTCATTTCATCAACAACTATCTATGCAATACGTTTGTTTAGATGCAGGCAATTTGTATAAACACCGAAAGCGAAACCGAAATACATAAAATTAAATAATTTTAAAAACAGTTGTTTTCATTTTCAGCGTAAATAGCACTTCTATAAAAATCAATTGCTTTTTTATTAATCTGTTGAAGTTTGGATTTAAATCTAACAGCTTTTGGGTCGAATGCTCGAAAGTTTAGAATGAACTTCATTATCATACAAAATTTTGTATTTTGTTGTTTCTTGAAATTGTTTTTCAATTGAGTTTTGAAAATTCAAAATTTTGCGCGCAAAATGGAAATCAGCTGTCCTGTTCAATAACAGAATAACCAGGAAAGTTTACAGTTTTAGTCAGCTGTTCACTCTTAACAGCAACAGAAACTTAACATAACATCACAACTCGCTTTTTTTCGCCAAAACTGGCTCTTTTTTAGTGAACTTGGCTAATTTTTTTGTTTGTTTTTGGCTCAATCAGATATTTTTAAGTGGAAACCGTGATCGTTGCGCACAACAGCAATGCATATGCACAAAAACATTACATATTCTTTATTTTTATTGGCAATTCAATTATTATACATAGTTTAAATATCGATAGATTTATAATCGTAATATGAACAAAAAGAAACATTGACGTTATTCAACACTGTGTCGATACGAAAGTTAAGCAACACTTTTGCTGCACTCAACATGCGCAAAAGAGGAAGCAGGCAGAGCAGATATGTGAAAGCGAGAGAGCGATATTCAGCCAGCGCTGACTACAACGTCGCGACGCTGTCGACGTCTCTTTATTTGACGTCGAATCGTCGCTGCGGCTGGCTGTGTTAAAATATACATACTAGACAAGTAGACTGCGCTGCCTGCTGCATTCTTGGAACAAATTTCACTGTTGGCAGCGACTGAGGAATAAAATTGAACGTCGACGTCGCGACGTTTCTTCCTCGAAGAAGACCAAATCAAAATAAAAACAAATAAACTAAAAAGGGTGCGTGCGCGCCAATTATTTAACAACAATTAGCAAACGAAAGAAACAAAGTGAGTTTTAGTTGAATGCCAGTTTGTGGATCAAGTGGCCAATTTAAACACAAACATAAAACATATACACACACACGTATCGCACACATGCAAAAAACAGTATTAACTTTAATTTTGTTGTTTTTGTGTGTTTCTCGCAGTGCACACGCTTAGTGCAGCCATCGAGATGGACAAACTGGATGCCAACCTGGAGCAGCAGTTTGATCTCAATCTAATTGAGGCGGTCAAAATGAATCCCGTTATATACGATCGCTCACATTACAACTACAAGCATTTTGTGCGCAAGGCGCAGACCTGGAAACAAATTGCCGAAACACTCGGCGTAAGTGGTAAGTGAAATTTGTAGCAGTGCAATTGCCGTAATCTTGTGGAAACTTGGGAAACGGGTCCAAAGGGAGCACCAACCATACGCTGTGGCAAGTGAAATTCGTTTGGTTTGCTGCTCTGCTCGCTGCAAATTGATTAATTCTAAGTATGGGTGAGAGCGGGCTGGCAACAGAGACGACGACATCGTCGACAGCAACAGCAGCAGCAGTAGGCCGTACGTAGGCAGCGGGCGACGCGTCGGCAGCAGGCGGGCAGCAAAAGCAAGTGTACAGAAACGACGCAAAAGTGAACGGCGACGCGACGGAGACGCGACAGACGGTTGTGAAATGTCAGGAGCGCAGTTCATGGGGTGCGGGCTAGGCGCTATGTCTATGCTATCAACCGTATAATATATAATTTAACCTTTTTGCTCAAACAAGCTAATATTCAGGATTTCCACTCAATTCAAATACTTTCCTTATAGTAAACAAAGAATTACGTTTGAAATAATCTAAATAACTTTTACAGTCGCCCTAATTTGGGCGCTTCAGCTGCGCACCTGACAGCGCTGTCGACGGTGCTCGCGCAGTCAACATTTTTGAAGTTGCTGTACTTTTGCGTCGCAGTAGTTGTCTCTGTCAGACGCACGCTGCCTACGCCAGCGTTTATTTTTATACAACTGCTACTGCTGCCGTCGCTGCAGCTGCTGGCTGTTGGTGGTTCACTCACACAGAAACAGGGTATCGTCGACCGACCGAACAGCTTTCATTTCATTTCATGAGTATACCAACAAAAATGTCCGGTCTCTGTGCCATGCCTTCAACATTTTCTGTTATATGCTGCACTCCCCCTGATTTACATAGATATTTGTGTTTTTTCCACGAATGAATTATGCAAGAAATTAAATTGGGGTATCAAAAACCCATTGGCGCCAAACCGTTGGATCCAACAACAAAAATATTTTAAGACTGCCACAGATTCTCTGCCTGGGTCGCTGCTGGCGTTGTCCGTCAATACCAAGCGCGGGCAGAATCAACTCGTAGTTGTAGTCGTCGTTGTCGTTGACGTCGACAGCAGCAGCGGGCGCGCGCCTGTCAGGCCGCTTCGGAAGCTGCTGTCGCTGCTGGCGTGCCACGGATTCAGCTTCAGCTCAGCTGCTGCTTCTGCCAACAGCTAACGCCGTTTGTTCAAGTGTCTGTCAATGGGGGCGGGGATGACGGTGGTGACGTCTCGCGGTTTGTTTTGGTTTGCAACTTTTGACGTATGTACATATGCTGGCTGACGTCTAGTCATGGCGTTGCCACCCACCAAAGAAAAGCTGACATACTGATAACAGTAAATATGATTTTTGTACCGACTACCGAGCAAACTTAACTTGAGAGACCCTGTATTTAAAACAAACAAATATTAATTCGAATATCTTCTTTATTTTTTTTAAAGAACAAAAATGTACAAAGCGATGGAAGAGCCTTCGTGATAAGTTCGCGCGCGAAATGAAATTGTGCCAAGAATCGCGCTGGCGCTACTTCAAACAGATGCAGTTCCTGGTCGACTCCATCAGGCAATACCGGGAATCGCTGTTGGGCAAGTGCGCCAATGGCAGTCAGAATGCCAGCCAGGTGGCCGATCCCACGCAGCAGCAGCAGGCGCAGCAACAAACTGTCGTCGACATCTTTGCCCAACCTTTCAATGGAAGTGCCACAACATCCGCACAGGCGCTGACACATCCGCACGGTAAGTCATCAAGTCGAATTAGTAGGGGTATTCCTAAAAACAGAATTCCGAATTCCGAAAACGAGTCGAATTAATTGCTGTTCCGAATTCCGAAAACCGGATTTAAAACAAAATGCCATTTAAAGCATTCAAATAAATACCTAAAATTATAAACTGAAAATTATAATAATGTTGAACATTTGTAGAATCGTTTAACATCACTACTTCAGCTTTTAACAGTTGCAGTGTATTTTAAAAGAATTGTTTTATAAGCATCTATTAAATATTGCATGAAAACAAAACCGAGCTGTTCTGAATTCCAATTTAATTTTTGGTATCGATACCAACTCTCGCATTCGAAAGCTTCTAGAATTGCAAAATTGAATAACGAAATTCGTCGTAATGAGTCCAATTTAGCCTTAAAAATTAATTTTCGAAACGTTTTCGAAATCGAGTTCGAAAAGTAAAAACAAGTCCATTTCGGTCGGAATTGGGAACAGCAAATAGTAAAACGTTCGATTTTGTTTCGTTTTTACTTTTTGAAAAGTTCGGAGTTCGGAACAGGCCTCAATTAATGTGTTGTCTTTGTTCACGTTTTTGTTCTTACTTTTACAAGATTCTTATTCTAAATGATTCCAACAACAATGATTTTATTTTATTACAATAGAAATAACTGTTACCGGTGATGCGCAGCTTGCAACTGCTGTGGGCAAAGACCAGAAGCCATATTTCTATGAGCCGGCGCTGAAGCGTGAGAGGAGCGAGGAGGAGCACAGTGATAATATGCTGAACACCATCAAGATATTCCAGAATAATGTCTCGCAGGCGGTCAGTGCCGAGGATCAATCGTTTGGCATGGTCGTCACCGATATGCTCAACACGCTGGGCGTGCGACAAAAGGCCGAGGCGAAGGTGCACATCATTAAATATCTGACGGATATGCAACTGCTGGCGCAGCATAACAAATATTAACTGTCGGGCTGCTTGCAACATTGTCATTGTCAGCAGCGACAATTGCTGCAACAGCTGCAGTTGGAGAATGTCCTGGACGCACGATGGTTACTTTAAGCAGCTACATACAACAACAACAACAACAAACATACATACATACATGAAGATCCCAATAACAGGAGCAGCCTGTTGTCGTCTGTCTTTTTTTTAGCAACTAAGTCTTAAAAGTCAAACTAAAGTTTATAATTTAGTTATAACGAGTAAACAAAAGGGAAGAATGAAAACACTTACTTCATTTACATACATATATACATAATACATATACATTACATTATAATACAGAATTACGAATTCCAATTACGTTATCTCAAATCGAACATATATATATTCCTTGATTTGTCGTAGTTGATCGCAATTCAATTCTCTCACCCAGTTTAGATGTGTACAAAGGCAAAGGAAACAAACTAAAATTTGAAAATGAAATGAAACTGGTTCTAGAAATGGACAATTTAATTTTATGTAGTTTGAGACAATTTACAAGTGTTTTTTCCCCCAATATTTTGTAATACAGCATATTGTATATTTTTGACTACCATTTAGTTTAAACATGCCATCGGGTTTAGTTTTGTAATTAAGTAAGTAAAATTGTAAAAAACAAAAAAATGAAAGAAACAAAAAAAAAACGTTATTATAATTTTATAAGTTCTGTTGTAATATGCTGAAAACGCTTGAAATTTAATTTAAAAGGCTTTAATTAAGTATGATCCTTTTAAACACATACATATATATACATATACATATTGATAAAAAGCGCATATTACACAATTACTTGAATATATTTTCTCCATAATTATTATTTCTGAAACAATGCCGAACATTTAAATGGAAGTCAGCACAGTCAGTCGTGTGTAGTTTCACAGCAAACAAACATTGTTCAACATTTCAATTTACATAAATGTTTTGATGTACATGAAATCATAAATTGTGCAATTATTTGCAATAAAAAGTTTACAATAGATTTAAAAAACTGCATTTTTGTTATTTAAGTTGCGCGCCAAACTTGTTCCTCTTGAAGTGTATGACATTTGCAGATTGATTGATCTGGCAACACTTCTCTCGTAGTAAACAAAAGACAGCTGATTGACTCATTTCATTTGCTTAGCGCACATTTTTATATAATGTCTGCGAAAAGTGAAAATGCTGAGACAAAAGAAACAAATACCAAAGCAAAGTTAGATGATACATGGGCCGTAAGTATTAAGCATTAAATTAACATATACAACTAATGGGAATTCCATATAGATTCGTCCCTGTCACTTGTACAAAGATGAGTATGACGATTGCAGTAGTTTCAAGGCACGTTTCCACCAGTATTTCATACATGGCCAAGACACAGACTGTTCCCAATGGCTGACGGACTTTAGAAACTGCGAGCGCTATGAGCAATCTACTGGCAATGATACGGAAGCTGGTGCTGCTGTAATCAAAAGCGAGGAACAGCGTCGACTTACACGACTGCGGGCACACTTTGCCAACGATACGTGGACGAAGCGTAAACAGCCGCCAGAGGATTGGGCCAAGCCGCTGCCCGAATGGCTGCAGAAACGCAATGAGAACACATACTTGGAGCTGAAACAAAAGGAGTTGTCTGGTGTGGCCACAGATCAACAGGGCGAAGATCAGCGTTCTTTCTGTGCTATCATGTAAACAATTAAAGATCTAAGAAAAACACAAAAGAGTGTTTTTTCTGACCAGTGTTTGCATAAAATTTAATTTGCGCCATTTTAGCTCCAACCTCTCGACAGATTGTGGCGGTCAGGCAATGTTGCTTTTGCAGCCCTAGAGATTCATGTGTGGGTGCAATTTGTTAGCAGTCTGGCAGCGCTAGTTGAACAGCTGTGCGCGTGTTGTTATTGGGGGTGTTGTTTTTTAGGTTGCTCTGCACACTCATTTTGGTGTACACTTTTTCGGCTAAGAGCCGCGATTAAATACTGATTAAAATGTTAAAGGGCAGCACATTAAAGGCATTGGATGTAAGAATTTGGCGGCTCTTCATTGAATCAAGGTCAGCAGGTAAATATGAATTACATAATCTAGAATCTCGGCAACCCTTGTGCCATTTGTGAAATGTAAATTGATTCGTGTATACAACAACAACAAAAAAAAAACACGATGTATAAATTGTTAAAAAACTGTTATTAGTCAAGTCCAGTATTAATTGTTGCAGTTGCCAGCAGCAGAGCAGCATTCGACACTATGCCAATGGCATCCAACGCACCTACATAACGTTCAATGACCTTCGCAACAAAAGTCGATCTTACACCAAAAAGGAGCTCGTCGGGTGAGTCAGAAATAAACGAGGGGTGAGCAGAGGGGGAAAGAAAGCTAGTTATTAACATTGTTATGCATACTCTTGCAGCTACTCCATGCAGGACATGTACAGTGTGGTGGCCGATGTGAGCAACTATTACAAGTTTGTGCCATATGTCAAGAAATCCCATGTGCACAGTCGAGACAGCGGCGGATTCAAGGCGGATCTTATTGTGGGCTTTCCGCCGCTCAACGAGGCCTACACATCGCGGGTGACACTGGAGCCGACGTCGCTGGTGAAATCCGAGTGCCATGATGGCCGTCTGTTCAACTACCTCCTAAACGAATGGCGATTCAGTCCTGGCCTCAAGGATATACCCAACTCGTGTGTACTGGACTTTAAGGTTGCCTTCAGGTTTAAATCGCTGCTGCACAGTAATATTGCCAATTTATTCTTTGATCTGATCTGCGATCAAATGGAGAACGCATTCATACAGGAAGTGGGTCGCCGGAGCGGACCGCCCTCCATTCGTTCGCATGTCCTCACATCGAAGAGATCCTGACAAACGTAATCCTCGGAAGTGTTCTTTTTAGTTTTAATTTAAGTTAAACATTTCTATTGTACAAGATGCGTTGATAGAGGCGTTTCATATATATTTTTGTTACAACAATTAAACAAATTGTAAATAAAATAATTAACACAAAAAACATGGTAATAAGTACATGAAATTCAGTTGCTTAAATTAATCATCATTTAAAATCAATCGATTCTCGTTTTTGTTAACAGTCTCGTATTTTGGGTTTTTAAATTACACAACACAAAGGTATCAATGAAATATTGAAATATTGTTTAATTGACAGCATCGGTGTTAGTTTATAAACTAAAAATAAAATCATAAATTCTATGGAATGGCATCGTTTAAGTTGAGAAACTCTCAAAAGTGGCCTACAACGTTACATTACATGCTTATTACAATATCGATCGTTCATCAAATCTGTATTTAAACCCATGCTACGTTTATACGATCACCAATTATTGCGATATCAGAACAGGATATGTTGAAAACCAAACAAATATATCTTTTAAAATATATGAAATATTGTTCAATGATCTTATTTCATGCAATTTACAATAGCTCAATGCATTGATGACAATTATCGCAATATGTGTGTCGTATAAACGTGGCATAAGTACATAATCTTGATGGGCAGTTAGTATTTGAGTTGGAAAAACAACATGATACTTTTTGTCAGAAGTGAAGTACAAGTGTTCCCAAGTATATATATGTATATATCTATGAATCTAACAGTTATCTAACTATATAAATCGAGTGTGTCCTAGGATTATAATTTATAATGCTAAGCTCTCTACATTTAACTTTATACAGGGATCGTGTAACGAACTCTCTACTTAGTTAGCGCAGTAAAAAAGTTGACTACAGTATATTTAGTTGTGTGTGTATTAATAGTGATATAATCCATATACCCTTGCATCGAAAAAACATAGGGTATAGGGTATGTAAGCTACGTTATGTCTCTCTCTTTTAGGTTTCTGATATTGTCCAGTGAAATTTACGCGTGCAGCTCTACTTAAGAAACAATTAAGCTAATGGTTTAACAAATGGTTATAGTTGCTAATAAGTAGCTGCTAATGATTATGCAATACAAGGTATACACGATGAAGAAAGGTACAATTCCTTAACACTAACAATATATATAAATATATTATAGTAATAGTTAATGAAATGAATTAAATCAAATCTTTAAGCACATTTCGGACGAATGCGAAACAAAAAACAATTTACAAAAACTCAAATTCGTTGTCATAAAGTGGAAAGGGGGACACGGCATAAACGCAACCATTTCAAATGGTTTACAAAAAATATCACTTGTTGTTGTTGCTGTTGTTGTGGCGACGTGGTTGCCATGAAGCCGCAGCAGCCACAGCCGCCAGCTTCCTTCGCTCTCAGTTGTGCTTGGCCCGTTTGCCAAACATGTAACCCTTCCAGCGTTCGGCAGTCTGTGCGATCAACGGATCGCTATCAATGGTGGCCAGCAGCAGCAATTGGTTTACATGCGTTGCATGGTAATCCCAACGTGCCAAATTTGGTGCTACGCCCAAACTCAAATGGCGCAGATCGTAGCTGGTGCCGGAGCCGGTGTCATAGAGCAGCAGCATCTTCTTCAGCGAGTACATGCCCTGGGTAAAGAGTTTGCCCGCCTCGCGAGCTATTTTACCCGGAGCCGTGCTGTTCAGATCGTAGAGACCGAGCAGTGAGTAGATGAAACCATTAAGCACAAAGGATGCTGGCGTTGTGGGATACTCCTCGTACCTGCAGGCAATAATATTAAACAATAGCTCGATTGAATGCAAATCCCCAACAACTTACCAGTAATACTTGTCCATGAACTGCGCCAGGACGCCGCCATCGCGGGAATAGATGCGATACGGCTGCAAGCCCAGAGATGCCGCCTTCAGATATCGCACATCTCCGCCGGAATGCCAGTAGGCGCGTGCCAGCACCGAAATGGCATGCCCCTGACCCATGGCCGATATCCAGCCGGGACGCAGCTCGGCAAAGCCATTGAGATTGCGACGCACTGGATTCGACCAGCCGCCTGTCTTGGTATCCTGATTATGGACAAACCACTCGGCGGCATCATAGAAATGCGCCAAGTGGTCACTGGTCGACAGCGTGACGTTGTCGTAGAAACCAATGCCCAGAAAGGCCACGGACAGCACTTCCAGGTCGCTGCGACGCACCTTCAGTGGGGAACGCTTGTCGCCCATGACGATGCCCTTCTGGACATCAATGTGCAGATCGCGTGTGATGTGACGCCATTTGTTGAGCGCTCCGCTGCCCAAGCCATAGTAGATGTTGGACTCCTGGACGCTGAGCAGCAGCTCGGCGGCAATATAGTGTAGAGTATAGCTGTGCTTTGTATCCCGATTAAGTACGTTGACCATGAGGGTGCTGCTGTTGGTCACCAGCAGCAAATCGACGCTGAGCACCAGATCCTGCGTCTGATTCAGCTGTATGCTGATGGCGCTCTCGTAACCAATGGTCGTCTCGAACTGGACAATGCTCGTGTTGAACTTGTGATGCCAGATGCGTGTCATGTTGCTGGTCTTTGGTGTTGTCCAGTCCATTTGATTGCCATCGGCGTCCTCCAGCACGTGTATCCGCGGCGTCGCCTCCGTTAGGTTCTTGCTAAAATGGGCCAGGGCAAACTGTGCAATCTGCGTGGGATAGAAGTAGCCACGTTTCTCCCACTGTGTGCTCACGGGCACGCCTTCTGCTGCACTGATGCACTTGACCCGATCTCGCACCTCCACGTTGTAGTTCTCAAAGTACATGAATACACCGCGCGGATCGTATTTGCCCTTGGGCAGATTCACCTTCGAATTGCTGTGCATCCAATTGAATTTGGCTGCTTCGTTGCCACCGGCCCCACTTGTCGTCACAGCACCGCTCACATCGAAATATTGCCGTAGAAACGAGAATGGCACATACACCTCGTTGGCGTTCTCATCTCGCTTGCAGTGTATGCTGTACTCCTGATTGATGGCACACTCAATATCTTGCAGCGGCGTCAACTGATCCTGGCCAGCGGCTGAGCTTGTCAACGCTTCGGCCGTTTGCCTCCGGCCGCCCAGTTGACGCACAAACTCCGGTGAAAAACTGAAGGCGGCACAGCGCATGTAAATGCCCAATGTTATCACCATCACAGCCACAATGAGCAGCATCAGCACCGCTTTCAGATTCAGACGCATGATGAAGAATACTAAAGGTTCACGCTGAAACTGAGGGCAGTAAATGTAGAGAACTAAAGCTTGACTAGCGATAAGAGCTGAGCTTACCTTAATATTTTGTGGCTTACGCGACGTCGACGTTTCTCTCTGCTCCTGCTGCTCACTTGTCAGTGTGTGGGTGATGAAGTCATTGCTGGCATTGGCACTTGCATTGCCATTGGCATCCACAAACAGAAATTCGGACATGCAGATGCGTGTCGCCTGGTCACACTTTTGTCTTGCTCCTTTTTCTTAATATTCACAGCACTCTAACGTCATATTCTAATTATAAATCGCGCATACACTCAATCGAGGAAATGTTGTGACGCCAGTGCTGGATTTTCCATTGATTGGCTGCACTTCAACATGGCTCTCTATATACGAGTACATATGTATAAATAAATACTGCACTTCTGTGGACTCAATTGCATCTGCAGATGCACAAGTTGTGTGGGTGGCAGGTGGATGAATATGTGATTTATAACATGACAACAGCTGACACAGCGTCAATAAATGCTACCTAATATAGCTGGTTCCAGCAGCAACAATTTTAATATGTTTTTCATCAATTTATTAGTTTTTCATAGCACTCGAACGCAAACTCACACTAGCAACTCCAAAAGCAAACACAAACACAACTGCAATGAAGATGAAGAAGAGAAATACTCAAGTTTATACGACGCTCATGTATCGCAATGTTGCTCATACGTACGTTATAAAATAATTGCTTTTTATATGGTTTTGTAACTTGAATTTGCGACTTGATTCTCTATCGCATTTTTAAGTCTGTTAAAGACATTGCACTTTATTTCTTTATTTTAATATATTTAAACTAAGCAAATTTTTTCTTTATCACATTAATCACAATATATATAATAGATTGCGATACTTACTGATGTGTACACAATGCACTGGGCAGTTGAGTGTTTTGACAGCTGACAAGGGTTGCCACCTAGTTCGCGAAGTTGCTGCACTTGTAAACAAATCAATTGAAAATATTTACAAAAACCACAAACTGAGGAGGAAAATCAATAAATTAAGTAGCATAAGCTATAATTAGGCAAATTGTAAACGCTTGTGTGTCGTTTTGGAACAACAATATGATTATATACAGCATGCCGCTCGGCAGCCCTAATCAAAGATAAAATCAATAGCGCCGTGATTTGTTTACAAAATGTTATAAGTGCAAAATTTAGTGTATTTTAATGAGCTGAAATTAAAGAAAAATGCTTAGTATTAATTCTCAAACATGTGCAATATGCCTGCTACTTCTAAGCGGAGCACTGCCGACTTTCGCCTCCAACGGCGATCGCACACAATTTTTTCACAATTGCCGACAAAATTGCGAACGCACAAATTGCTCAGCTGGCAAGTAAAAAAATCAATCAATGCCAACAAATTCAGCATTATTAAAATGGTTTAATTTTGCAGATGGCTTGGAAATACAGGAGCAGGCGATTAGCTTCTATGGCCAAACGATATTTGATCGCATCTTTGGCTGGAGCTGTGCCGATGAGTGCGCCTATGGCTGCATGTGGCGCACTGTGTTCGCGTTCCTGGAACGCGGCTGGCCCATACCACAGTTCTATGGCAAATGGCCATTTCTGCGACTCCTGGGCATGCAGGAGCCAGCCTCAGTTATATTCTCGGTCATGAACTTTGTTATGCATCTGCGTTTGTTGCGCAAATTTCGACGGGAAGTGCGATCCGACAGTCCCTGCTACAAGTTAGCTCATATATTTGGCTTGGTAAGAGTTTCTGCTCCGTTTGTGAAATAATTTTCTGTTTATATATATTCTTTTCTATTTTTTAGACCTGCCTCAATGGCTGGGTTTGGTCAGCTATATTCCATACAAGGGACTATCCGCTAACGGAACTGCTGGACTACGCGTTCGCGTACTCCATTATTCTGTGCTCACTGTACTGCATGGTGATGCGTATGCTGCATCGCTATTCGCTTTTCCTGCGTGGCGTCATCACTCTGGCTGTTGTCTCGTACTACATCAATTATTTTGCCTACTTGAGCGTGGGTAAATTCAACTATTCGTTCAACATGAAGGTGAACATTGCCACGGGAACGCTGGCAGCTGTGGGATGGTTTGTGTGGTGCCATCGGGTTCGTTATCGCCGGCCCTACTATAAACGTATACTGCGATTCTATGTGCTATTCGCACTGGCCATGAGTCTGGAACTGCTGGATTTCCCGCCAATACTTTGGATTCTCGATGCCCACTCGCTCTGGCATCTGGCCACGGTGCCCTTAGTATCACTGTACTACGAGTAAGTAAAAAATTGCAGCAATTTAAAATCCAACCTGTAATCTATTCAATTTTTCAGCTTTATGATCGAAGATTGTCAGACGCTGCGCAAGGAGAAGGCAATGGCAGAGGCTTATCCATACTTTGACAAGGATATTTAGTTTAATAGACCGATACATATTTAAAGTAAATTCGTCATTGGACTCGCATTTGATTGTATTGTAACTTTATTATACTTATACGTATAGATTACAAAAATTGTATTCTACATTTGTCCACATTGTGATATTGTTACTGGCAGTTTGGGCTTATTGTTGGGTCCCGTGGGCACGTTCTCTATTTTACGCATTATCAACAGACCGTCCAGCACACGTCCAAAGACCACATGCTTGCCATCCAGAAAATTACATCTCGCACATGTGATAAAGAACTGACAGCCATTTGTATCCCTGCCACTGTTCGCCATGGCCAGCAGACCAGGTGAGTCGTGTTTCAGCGTAAAGTTCTCATCGCCGAATGTGTTGCCATAAATGCTTGTGACGCCGGTTCCATCGCCCTGCACAAAGTCCCCGCCTTGGATCATGAAATCTTTGATGACTCTGTGAAAGCTGGCGCCTTTGTAACCAATGGGCACACCATCCGGCCGATACTCGCCCGTACAGAATTGTCGAAAGTTCTCGGCAGTTCGTGGCACGGTGTCTGCGAACAGCTCAAAAATCATGCGTCCAATTTCCTGGCAAAAAAAGAAAACATGTTAAACCGCATTCTGAATTCAGACTGCTGCCAACTCACCGTCGTGCCCACGGCTATGTCTAGGAATACCACGGGATTGTTAGAGCTGCGCAGTTGCGATTGTATTTGATTCCAGTTCGGCATATTTTATGTATTAAATTAAATGCAAACGTTTAACAAATAAAAGGCGCCGGTCTTCGTTTGTTTACGTTTTGCAGCGATAACTTGGCAATAATCGATTACCACTCATGCAGTCGTGTCTAAGCTATCGATAGTTGTCGCAAGCCGGCAATCGTCGTTCAGCTCATGATGAAATTATAAAGGTGAGATTTATTCGTTTGACGTGCCCTCTTTTTCATAAAGAAGACATATGTGGATAAATGCAACAGGAATAAAAAGACGAAAATGAGTGAAGTGTATAGAAAACCAAACAAAACAAGTTTTGTATATATCTATATCTTTTGTCTCTCTCAAAGTATATTTACTGTATAGTAAATACCGCTTGGTCTCTCTCAAGTCAGACTCTCTCTGAGAGCTGACAGCAAAAACGTCTCCCCGAGAGAGAGCGAATACATCACCTTATATAATTTCACCATGGTTCAGCTGTGCTGTCATGGTTGCCACCTTTTTTTAGCCAATCTCTGTGCTCACACATGTGTGTTGCCCTCGCGTAAATGTTTGTTTTGTTTTTAAATTTGCATTTTACTAGACGTATTAATTAACAACTAATTAGTTGTGGGCGTTATATAACGTGCTGAACGTGTGTGCTGGTTAAATACTTAATTAAATAAGTGCAACTTGCATTTGCTTGCATTTCGGTGGACACTCCAAGCGAACCGGCAACAAGAGGGCAGGTCTGTTGTGTTTTGATTTTATTTTTTTCGTTTTTTTTCGTACGTTGCAAGACGACTCAAAATTATATCCCCGCCTTTACGTAGTGTTTATCTTTTGCTGTCGATGTTTGTTATTTAAATGACAATTTCACAGAACGAGTTAATTGCGGCTTCAATCTGAACGAAGGTTCGCTTCGTTAAATATTCAAACGTAGATCTTTAACCCTTTACAACTGAAGAATCCTGTTTGTTTTTTTAGATGTATATATTTAAAAATGTGCATATCAAATGCTAAGTAAATGTTTATGTTTATAAATAAGTGCTTTTTGTTCATGAGCTTTGACTAAACATACAAAATTAAAATTGTATACATTAGGTGTGGTAATAGGAACCCAACAATAAATTAAATGAAATTCAGCAGCGCAACTTAAAGACTATAATATAAATACTCGTGTACGAGCAGATTAAAATCGTCAGATTTTAGGTACTGGCCTCATTTCAGCTCGTTTCTTTAACCCCCGATATCAAATTATCGGTAATACTATCTACAGGGAGACCAATCAGCATCGGCATCGGTACTCCAAAATTCAATTGCTCGCCTCATCCGTATCCACGTCGGAAATGTCCTTCAGTTTTGTTGTAATGTTATTCTTGTTGTTGTTCTCATTATCTTCTGTTGCTTGCTGAAAGTTCTGTTGAATGGTTTTGGGATCGACCACCAATATGGGCGTACAGCCATCCATAAGATGCTCGCTCTGACTCTGGAATTGTTCCCGTGATATGCTGCGGGTGAAGGAGAAGCGCAGGGATTTGGTTCTCGTCAGCTTCTTCTTGATTGGCGGCTTTCCGGCCACTGGCATTGGCTCGGAGCTGGTGCGTTCGGTCTCGGGCGTGGGCGGCGCCGAGCTGATCTCCAGCTGGGCATCACGCAATATTTCCTCGGCGAATCCCTTGATCTGACTCCACGCATCCAAGATGTCCTTCTCTGTGGCGTGTTCGTACGTCACACAGAAACGTATCACATAGCGTCCATTGAACTTGGCTGGCGTCATGTGCATCTTGCCCGAGTGATTGATCTGAGCGAGCAACAGATGATTTGGTTCATCGCCCGTGCTGTAAATGAGATAAATATGAGTAATTTAAAAGATTCAGCTGGTATATTAAACTTACCGCATGCGGAAGCAAACTAATCCCAGATGGACATCGTTGCGCACCTCGAAGCGTTCGTCCTTGCGCACCAGCATCTCAAATTTCTTGGCCAGCACCATGTGATTGCGTATGTACTCCTGCAGTCCCTTCACACCATATGTGCGGAAGACAAACCACAGTTTGAGTGCACGGAAACGACGACTCAGTGGAATGCCATAGTGTCTGTAATCCACGCCATTGATGTGCTCGTGCCTCAGGTACAGGGGATTCACATTGAGCGCACTCTTCAGTGTCATCACATCGCGCACCCACAAGGCGGATGCATCGAAGTTGGTCAGGAGCAGTTTGTTGGGATTCGTATTGAAGGAGTCGGCGTACTCCAAGCCAGCGGAGAAGACGCGCATCTCTGGGAGAATGAATGAGTTGCCAGCATAGGCGCCATCGACATGCAGCCAAATGCTGGGCACCTCACGGCACACCTTGCCAATCTCGGAGAGATCATCGAAGGCACAGCCTCCAGTGGTGCCCACAGTGGCCACCACAAAGAAGGGCGTCAGTCCGGCATTCACATCGTTCTGTATGGCCTGCTGCAGGAGATCCACACGCATCCGGCCACGTTCATCGGCATCGATGATGCGCAGCTTCACAAGCGCCATTTTGGTGGCCTTCTCAATGCTGGAGTGTGCCTCCCGACTGGCATAGGCAATTAGATTTGGCAGAAAGACACTGTCATGGACCGTTGTTTGACCCTTTAGCTCATTAATGGCCCGGGCACGGGCCGTGATCAGTGAGACGAGGGCACACTCGGAGGCGGATCCTTGCAGGGCACCGCCGCCAGTGCTACCGGGTGCATCGGAGATGAAGGCCTTGGGCAGACCCAATGCCTTGGCATACCAATTCATGACAATCGTCTCGAGCTCAGCTGCAGCTGGACAACTGGCCCAGCTGAAGCCAATGGAACCGATGGCACTGCTCAGCATGTCACCCAAAACGGAGGGAAACGAATTGCCCGACGGAAAGTAGGCAAAGAATTTCGGATGATTCCAGTGCACCACGCCCGGCATGATCTTTTGCTCAAAGTCCTCCAGCACATCTTTGAATGATTCGGGCGATTGAGGCGCGTCCGCTGTAAGATAAACAAATGAAAGGCAAACTCATTAGTTTGGTTGATGGTTGATTGTTGATTGTTGGTTGGTGTCTTGGCCCTGGATTCTTTAGATCCGTAAATTTCTATATAGATACGTGCTATATATATACATATATATATCTTTTAGCAGCTATAAAGTTGCTGTTGATCCAGCGCACATCAATATTTATAGTGAGTTTTTGTTATTTTTGGCAGTGTGCGGAAAAGATGGAAAACACATCTTAATCTTTATCTACTTCTACCTGTGTACTGTGTATTCGCATAATTAATTGATTTGTTTAGTTCGACTATAGAGATTGTGGTATTCGTTAGACGTAAATATTTAGTTTAAATAACTGTGCGCAAATTCGCTTGAAATTCTCTTGAAAAAACTCATCTTATGACCCAGCAACAACTTCATGCCCCAAATTGTGCCCACGCCAATTTCATTCCACCTTTATTCACGGTTACTATGTGGGCTTATAGAGAGGTGTACAAGTACAAGTACAAGTATAGTCCATATTGTTGTATTGTTTGCACACACTGAAAACAATTAGTCAACATGAATCCACAAGTTTCTCAAGAGCCTTTTGAGTTGTTTTTTGTTTGTATGTATGTCTGTGTTATTTGTTGTTGAAATTTGCGTATTTTCTCATACTTGTACAATTTGTATTTTCCATATCTGCTCCTCTTTCTCCTCCTCTTGGTGTATTTCGTGTGTGAAGTGAGATATTTATTTTCTCATTTTTCTTTTTTTTTTCCCCAGCTAATTTGCTAATTTGTTTAGAAGTCTTTAACTAATTGTTGTTTACAATCCATCACATGAGTTCTCAAGATCTTTACGTCTCTAGTGAAAATATTTTACAAGAATAAACAAAATAGTTTAATATCCAAAATAGAGCAACTATTTTTGAATGAATTTCTTGAGTGGCATTTTCAAATTCCATTCACAAATTATATATTTTTAGTTGCAGTCCAAAAATACGAATATATAATTTAATAATTATTATTCATATATTTTTTTTTTCGTACCTGGTAATAGTTTTTTCAAATATCCGGGATTTAGTGTGGGCGCCACATCTCGCTCCTCGATATTACTGCCGTATTGGCATATGTAATCGATAACTTCTTTGCCGTATTTGCGAAACTCTTCGACATTCATATTTTTGCTTTGATTTTGTCAATTGATATTTGATTTAACACTTTTTCTGTTGAAAAGTTTAGCACCTTTGGAGTTTCGAACACTGTTCTGTTTTGTCACTTGCTTTTATTTTAAATATAACACTCTTTTTCTTCTTCTTGTTCTCTCACTCTCTTTCACTAATAATCCGTTATGTGTTATCCACGTTGTGCTCGTTGCAGCTTCCTTTGCGCGAATGACTCGAACTTTGTTACTGCATTCGTTTTTATATGGAACGTCTGCGCTCTCCTGAGCGAGCTTTGCTCATTTTTTCGCTCTTTCTCGCTCTCTTCGTCTCTCTTTCGCTATGGCATTTGGCATTAGCACCTGTAATTGTTGTTGTCAGTTTGACGCGAGTGTCTCGTGATTGTTGTCTTTTTTCTTGGGCGGCACTCAAATTATTTGCCGTCATTGGTCGATCTCTGGGAAACCCGCATTGCCATTTTGTCGTTTCTCCGTTTCGACGCTTCGCCTTAAGCTTTGGTTCCCTTCGTGCCATTTGTGTGGGTTGCTTTAGGTTAGTTACACAAAAAAATCCCTGTTTGTTTGCCATAATTATATGGTTCGGATCCGAGTGAAGTTTTTCGTGCTGTGAATTGAAACTGATTGAGTCTTTATTAATAGCACATTGCATGTGAATATCTCACTTTAATTGGATAATTCATATGTATGCACAAAAATATTGATGACATGATAGGGTGGTTGGGAAAGTCTAGAATCAAGATAGTACAACTCATCAGATTTCCTTCCTACATTTGGGTAGTTGGGAAAGTCTAGAAAATTTATTTCTATCAATGATTCAGATAATTTTAATTGCATTTGGATAACAATTATTTCGAAAATATTGTTAATATTTTATATGGATCATTTAAAAAGTCATGATAATACATTCTACATTCTATGATTTCGATTACTTTTGTGAAAATAGTGAAATTAACGGTTGAATAGTTAAGTAAGTTTATATTTTAGCAGTACAGTTGATTACTCTCTATGATTCAGATCGTTTATTGATAAAAGCCCAACTCAAAAAAGCTTCTTACACCTTAAGGTAACCTACTTGCTTTGACAAATTTTTACTCTGACACGAAAGTGCTTTAAATTAGTATTTGCATATATAAAAAAAAAAATTACTAAAATATATTTGAGAAAAAAATTAATGTGGTGATTTTTGCTTAAACTATATTTATTTTATCAATTTATAAAGTGAACTTTAAAATTTACTTAATATTACTTGGAAACTGTTGAGTAAGGTAAGTAAAATTTATAAAGATTATTCAACGAGATTTAAAGTTTCTTATCTTTCTTTTACATTTATTGATAATTTAATAATAATTAATTCCGCCTAATGATCACTTAATTGAAATTAAATGATACATCATTATTTTCAGCATTTTGCTTTGGGTTTTTGTTACTAATCGACTTCTAAGTCCGCCGACTTCGATAAATCTTCTCCCAACTTGCTTTTTTGACTTTTCGGTCATCATGGGGGGAACTTTTTCGTTAACTATTAGAGAACGTGCCTTGAATAGTCACTAGACAATTAGCAGAAAGTGCCTAAATAACTCTTTGACTGCATTGCCAGATGTTACGATTTGTTTTCTACTTTTTTTCTCGACTTTTTTTCTTTTTGAGAGGGGAATCACTTTTAGCACATGGTTCAAATGTGGCAAATAATTGTGCAAATATGAATTGTTGAGCCATGGCTAACAAGCTTATGTTCGCATCATCTTCAAGTTGAGTTCCCAAACATGACGAATGGCAATGTGGCAAGCTAGTGACGTAGTTGCCACTTTAATGGAATCTCCGGAAAAAAATACGGAAAGTCTAAAAGTACAAAGTTGCATTTTTAAATTTAGACAATTCCATCTCTCTGGCGAGTGCGAATGAATATGAATGAATGCCAATGCATTGTTTTCTATTAAGGGGTGTCTGCTAATTAGCTTAGTTCAGGCGATAAGTGCTTATATAATCTAGAGTTCAAACAACTAGCTCCAGCTTCCAGTTACCACCTAATGCATAATCAATCATCCGGCAAGCCGAGCTGAGCTGAGCGGAGCTGAGCATATTTTCAACTGATCAAAGTTTGAGTGAGTTCGGTACGCTGCTGAATCATGCTGCGCACGCGCCTCGTTGCTGGGCAAAGTGCGGGCCAAGAGACATTGACAGAGAATGACTTGACGTTATTGTTTTGGCTATTGTTGTTATTATTGCTCTCAACCTGGCCGACGATCTTCTTTTGTCGGCTCGCTTCGCACTTCGCCCATGCCCCCGAAACTTTCATTCACAAGCGCTAAAGCCGCTCGAATGACGTCGTTTATCTAAATATAAACCTCGTATTCAGTTTACGCGGTCACACTTCAAAATTTGCTCGAGGGCCAACGGCGTTTCTTGTCCATCCGCCTTCCATACGTGCCTGCGACTTGGATTGGCACCGGCAACTGGTCTCCGTCTACGTCTCCATCTTCATCTCTTGCCAATATCTAACCAAGCTCATTAATTATGAGATTTAATGTAGTTGGCACGGACAAACACCGAAATATCGAAATAACAATCGAATAACTCATCATTTAAATTTTATTTTATTTCTTTTAGTTCTGTTTGAGCTTTAAAATTCGCTTTCGTCATTGTCAACTCGCCTGACAACCGTACTAAAACACTTTTTTTTTTTTTTAAATAATTTTATCTTCATTTCGTAGCATTTTTTTATTTAAATTCTGCCAAATCACAAGTTTGGCATTTCGTATCTTTATGCTAATGTTTTTGATTATATTTCACAATCGGTGTCGATTCCCCTTCAATATTATGCTTTATTTCGATTTGTTTCAGTTTGATGTTATTAGCCCTCAATTAATTTTATTTCTTTATTTTTTTATGGCTGTGTATTTCATGATCTGTTGAAAGTCGTGAGTTAATTAATTCAACTGAAGAGTTCAGTTCATGAGAATCGTTTTTATGCTTTAGATTGTAGAACTGATTACAAGTAATTGAATTCTGTGGTAACTATTCTTGGAGTATGACGATTTTAATTGTCATGGAGAGTTGATCAAAAGTTAATCAAAGAAATCTGTTTAAAAGCCTTGCTTTTTAACTCATCTCTAACTTTAAAAATAGTATATTTATGAGTTTTTAACAAAGTTTACATCCAAACCGTTAACAGTGCAATGCGTGTTCTAATTTGGTAATATTCCATTAATTTGCAGTACTAAATAAAGACTAACAAAACAAACTTGTAGGTCTCTAATGATCTGTTGTTTTCTGGGCAGATGTAGCTTGTTTGAGGCTAGAGCTAAAACCATTCCAATGGATAAGCTAGGACTGCACAATAACTACAATGATATTGTGCGAGATCTGATCAAGAATTGGGAATCACCGATTGTTTATCTGCGACAACTTGGTTACCTGCCACGTGACTATGAGGACACCTCGAAGATCAAGCCCAATTTGGATGCGTTGATGAGTCGCATGGATCGCGATGAGGAGAAGGAGTCGTTGGGTCAAGATGGTGATAAAACCAGGCAGCTCTTTTGTGGCACTTCCGAGCTGCAAACAAAGATTAAGCGAGAAAATGTGTTGGAGCTAAGGAATCACGGAGAGAAGCCGCAACGCCGACAACGTTCGACATTTGGAAGCCAGGGCATAGACTATCCCAGTGTGGATCAGATGCTGGCCATGAAGCAACCATCCCTGGCTGTGGCAATGTCCGCGGCCAAGGTTGATGACATGCTGCCCAAACAGAAGCCAGCTGATCATCACATCACCAGTGATTCCAAGTTGATACTCTTGAGTCACCTGCTGGCCAAGCAACAGCCGGAGCAAGTGCATCCACAATCCGAGACGAATCACAAATCTGATGACTTCCTGCAACGGCTGGTGGCCAAAACGAGTCCACAGCAATCGGAGACACAAGTTGCCGCAGGATCACAATTAGTTGATGAGAATGCGATGAAGCGAACACCAGGAATTCGGCCCAGCAATGGTGTAAGAAGTTCTATAACTGGATTGGGATCTGGAGACACGAATGCGTTGAGTATGTATGGCACTTTGCATAAATCCACTGATAAACTCGCTACTCATTCATCTAGTCGCCAGGATGCGGCGCAATCTCAAATCCCGATTGATGCACCGCACTATCTAAATTGGGATATCGCCAGCAAGAAACTCAAACAAATCTCACCGATCGAGAAGAACGCGTATGTGGATAAAGTGGTGCGCATCTATGTTCAAAAGCAGGAAACCCAAGGAAATTCACAACCCTAACATAAATCACTTTATATCATTTCTCAATAAAACGTTTATATATTTTAAAGGCATTCACCGTTTCAATACCTGACTCATGGTCCGTTTAGCTCATTGGATACGACGTCATGGTCAAGGCATCATCCAGAAATTATGATTTGTTTATAGCACAAATGTACCTCATGAATCGAGGAGGATCGAGGGGAGCTTGTCTAGTCTAGGTCTGTCTCGCTGTGTCTGTGTGTCTGTGCTTACATTATGATCTTGGCCGTAATTGTGGCCAATTGGCCAGAAATGAACATGTGCTAAGGTCGAAAATAACACGATGCCTCAGGCGAAAAACAAAGGAAATCATAAATCTATCACATAAAATAAGCATTGTACAATATTTATATCTTTTAGTGCGAATTTGTCATCATCTCCATTTCTATAATTATCGGTCGATTCATGCTAAGCAAAAACTATGATTATCCTAATATTGATACTTGCGTAAAATAATTTAAAAAAATATGCAGGGGTGCCATAAAAATCGCTTTCGCTTGAATTTCACTTTAAATTTAGGTGAAATTCAAGCAAAAGCGATTTCTGTGGCACCCCTGATAGATATGAAGAACGCTTACCAAAGTTTTTAAAATAACTATATAAAGAACTTTGTGAAGAAGTTTTTGAGAAGATGTGCAAAAATGCCCAAACAAACCTATCGCTGTCCTCCATGCTCACTTAGAACATTGGTTACATACAGTCATAGGCATAAGTATTTTGGCACCATTTAAAGATAATTTGAACTTACTTCATGTAAAGCTTGGCATCAATGGAAAGGTCTTTTGAATTCCTTTCGAATGATGCAATACTTTCCTTAACCCATTAGGTATCCATTAAAATTTTCTAATTTTGTAAACGTCCACTTTTTCAACTTTTTTCCTCGTTTTTTCAAAAGAAATGTTTTGATTCAAAAAGTTTCTATAAACAATTCTAATAGTGACTGCAAAAAAAAGTTTTCAAATATCTATTCGCTAGTATTTTTCTATAATTTTTTTAAAATGTCAAAAAAGGCACTTTTTGTATGAAAATTAGGAAAAAGTGCCTTTTTTGCCATATTTAAAAATTATTAAAAATACTAGCGAATAGATATTTGAAAATTAGCAGTCACTATTAGAATTGTTTAAAGAAACTTTTTGAATCAAAACATTTTTTTTTAAATCCGAGGAAAAAAGTTGAAAAGTAGACGTTTACAAAAATTCGAATATTTCAATGGATACCTAATGGGTTAATAAAAGTTTTATATCATTCAAACGGAATTCGAATGATCAAGATCCTCTAAGTTCCCCTTATTTTAATCAATTATTTTGTTGAAAACTTTCTGTAGTTCAAACAACACACACATACACATGTACATATGTCCTTCATGGTTTATTTATTTATTATAATTAATAAAAATATTCTGGAACTGTGCATAATACGCATTTTATTCAGCATACTTGATAAATATGAAATTAATATTTGAGCAACACAACTTACAGATGACTGAGAGACATACGTAGTAATTAATATAGTTATTATATAGGGTATTCATAAGGAGAGATCGTTATTGTAAATTGGTCTAGAATTCAACTATGAAGCGCGCCTTAAATAGTTTAGCATAGTTAATTAAAAAGCCGTTGACACTTTAGTTGTGATTCTCCCGGGAGGAGGATAATTTCCGTATGGTCAATGGCGATTTTCGCGGTGATTTTTGTTGTGGTTGCTGTAGCTGCAATTGTTGCTGTTGCTGTTGTTGATTGAGAAGTTGCTGTTGTTGGATATTCACAACGCCCGGCTCGTTTTCCGGTGATGGCGAGGAACCAGCGCCGGAATTGCGACGTGAAGTGGAAGTTCGCACATTGGTATCGAGATGACGGAAACTGCGAGAGAGGAAAAACAATGGAAACTTGTTAAAAACAAGTTAAATGAACTTACCGCAATGAGCAATTGTTGCCCTTGTCCTCGTTGTTGCTGTTAAAGAGAAACGCCAATGGCCAGGATATCCAGGAGTTGTGATCCACCGAGCTCTGGGTGCGTATAATGGGTGCACTGCCGCGACTCACCACCGGCGAGGGCAGCTCCATCGATAGCTTCGGTGTGCCGGCCTTGTTGATAGCCGGATTATAGATCTTTGGATCACTGACCATGCGCACAAAGAACGAACGCTTCTGTGCCAACGTATCCTGTTTCTTGCGATTGATTATATCGGTGATCTCGTCGTGCTGCTCCTTCTCCAGCAGCTCGTTGGCAAAGTCCACAATGATGTCCCAGGCATAATCGATATCCTCAGCGGTGGCATTCTGTGCCACCGCACAGAATCGGATAATATAGCGATCGTTAACGCTGGCCGGGACCATGTGCAGTTTGCCCGACTCGTTGATGGTGCTCAGCAACTTTTCGTTGAGCTTGTCGCTGCCCTTGAGGCGAAAGCAAACCAGTCCAAGCTGCACAAAATAACCACAATAGATGTCAAAAAATACATAAACACTATTGTTAAAAACAAAATATAATGCAAACAATCAAAAATCCATTTTTTCAATTTAAAGTCTAAACGACATTGCGTATACGCAATGTGAGCGCTCAATTACGTGTATTACGTGATTTGAAGCATTTCGGAAATATATTGTATGTGGAGGGCCAATCGAAATTGAGTTAACAAGAAACTGGGCCCCTTCAATAAGCAGCTGTCATGAATCACTTATTGTATTTCAGTCTGTTTAACAAATTTTTGTATGGCAATTATGCCAAAACACTTCAATTACCAGATTTTTGCAGCGTTTCTCTCTCTCTCTCTCTCTTTTGGAACTTTTTGGCATGCCATTGCGCACGTTCGCCTTTTTTTTTTTTTGGTCTTTTCCGCTTCTGGTTTTTGGTGGGTGTGAATTAGTTTACGATAAGTCCAAGACAAATTTCATAATTTGATTTTTAGTCAAGTCAAAGTCAATGTTGTGTCTGAATTTGCGTCAGCTAAACAATTTCCCCAAAAACTTTGATAAATGTTTAACAAGCACAACAATCGACTACACACACACCCACACACACATCCACACCCACACACACACACACAAACAGTCAGTGTGGCTATAAAAGCGACCACAAAAATCTTTTATTTATATAGCCAAAAAAAAAGAAAAAGTGCTTTGAACTCGTCGCGTGATTGATTACTGTAAAAGCATTAAATGTAACTCACCTTGACTTGATTACAAATCTCAAAACGATTATCTTTGAGCACAAGCTCCTCAAAGCGTTTGGCCAATTTGATATGGTGACGTATATAATGCTGTAGTCCGGATATTCCATAAGAGCGCAGCACAAACCTACGAATTTAATAACAACCAAAAACTCAATCAATCTGTCTAAAAAACGAACAAAACTCATCAAGTGGTTATATCATTCTCTTGAGCAGCTTCTTGAATAATTTATGCATCTATTATGCGTTCTAAATTAATATATGGAATATATAATTTTTTTATATCAGAGATACGCATAACAAATTTGATCATACTATCTTTATAATAAAATCGAATTCGGAGGGGAATTGAAATTGTGGTAGGTTATGTTTAATAGCGTCTGCTTATAATTTTTTTCTGAAACTTAGTATATTTCTTTCCTATCAGGGATTAAAACCCTAACCGAAACCGTAACCTTTAACCGGTAAAAACCGATTGAAATTTAAAACCGAAACCGTAACCGAAGAAAAGATTTTCATTTAACCGAAACCTTTAAACCGAAACTCTGTAAACCCAAATAACCGTTTCATTTATGAGGGCTAATTTAGGTTTTTCATGCATAAGAAAAAAAAATTATTTTTCATTTTTTATTTTGATTTTAATTTTTGTTTAATGTTTATGTTTAATTTTGAATTTTTATTTGTGATATTCATGAAATAAAATAAATTTGTTAAATGATATATTAAAATTGTTAAAGTGTAACTAAGCTACTTACATCAAAATGAAGAATATGTGAAATAAATGTGTGAATGAATTATTAAGAAAGTAATTATATTTTTGCAAAAAAAAGTGTTTTAAAACCGAAACATACAATAACGGGTTCACCGTTACGAAACCTTTATTCAAAGATTTTGCGTAACCGATAACCGAAAACCTAAATGCGAATATAACCGAAACCGTAACTAAAACCGATATTCGTTTTGGTTTTAATCCCTGTTTGCTATTAATAACAACAATATATGTAGGAATTAATGTCTTCAAAATAAGTTTTATCAATATCAACGATTTATACAGAGATTAATTGTGAAATTGAGATTTCTCTAATTTTAACGATATAAATAATAAATGTTCTTAATCTGTTTATTTTATTTTCCTTATGGATTTTCGAAAATGTTCTCTTTGTTTTTTAAAGTAATTTGTTAAATAATTTCAATACATATATGAACCAATTTAACAAAGTAAGTTATACTAAATATTCCAGAATTCACATCCCAAATTTGCTGACTCTAACTCTGACAGTTTCTAAGATTGATGGACTTAGGTGTGTCTGCAATAAGCATTGTTAACTTCAAGTTTTCAACAATTTATTTTTTGTTTTTACAACTAAATCGCATGCAAATAATAAAGGCAAATGCTTCAAGTCAAGTGTACTCAATGCTAAGCAACATGTTTGGCACTAGAGAAGAGCCCCCAAAAATAATAAAGAGTAAAGAAATATATTTGACAATAGTCAACAAAGTCATTCAGGCTTGACTCTTAAGGGTTTTCGGATTGTTGGATGAGTTTTGTTTTTGATTTTTTGCAAGTTTTTAATAATTTTTTTGTTTGTGAGTTATTGACTGACTTTGGGGCGCTACATACCACAGTTTCAATGAACGAAAGCGACGGCTGAGTGGAACTCCCCAATGACGATAGTCGATGGCCGAGTCCGAGTAGCCGTGCTTGAGATACAACGGATCCACGACCAGAGCTGATGTCAGACGGATGCGATCGCGTACCCAAAGTGTTGAGCAGTCAAAATTGGTCAGTAGCCATTTGTTGGGATTGGTGTTGAATGAGTCAGCATATTCGATGCCCTGTTTGTGAATTGATTAGCATAAAAGCTTAACGACTGAATGAACAGATGAATAGTAAATGAATGAATATGGATGGATGGATACCTTGAGCAGTGGCTTCAGTTCGGGACAGATGAAACTATTGCCCGCATAGGCGGCATCCACGTGCAGCCAAACGCAGGGGAACTTCTTGAGTTCGTGGCCAATTTCGGACAGATTATCGAAGGCACAGGAGCCGGTGGTGCCCAGCGTGGTGGACACAAAGAACGGCACCAGTCCCTGCAGTTCATCCTCCTCCATGGCCTCGCCAATCGTCTGTCCGCGCAGGCTGGAATTCTCATCCGGCTCGAGGATGCGCAACTTCACGAAGCTGATCATGGCCGCCTTTTCCACGCAGCTGTGCGCCTCCTTGGAGCAATAGGCCATTAGCTTGGACAACAGATGTCCCTCCTCCACAAACGGATGCTGCGCCTTGAGACGCTTCAGCGCCTGTGCCCGGGCCGCCAGCATTGTGACCAGGACACACTCCGACGCGCAAGTCTAATCAAAGTTCAAAATTTTGCAGCCTGTCTATAAAGAACTTCCCCAAGTCCTTACCTGTATAACACCGCCACCGGTGCTGCCCTCCTTGAGGGCCAGAAAGTGATCCGGCAGTCCAATGGCCTTGCCCAGCCAGTCGAGCACTATGGTCTCCAGTTCGGTGCAGGCGGGACTCGCTGCCCACGAGAAGCCAATGCAACCGATGCCGTCGCCCAGCATATCGCCTAGGATGGAGGGAAACGAGTTTCCCGCCGGGAAATACGCATGGAATCTCGGATGCTGCCAATGTGTTACACCCGGCATTATTTTATCCTCCACATCAAACATTATTTGATCCCAATCCTCTGGCTCATGAGGCGCTTCAGCTGCGATATTTATAAAAAAAAATATAGTTGGAAAAAATACAAATCTACAGATTAAAGATTTTGGTTCAAGTGTAAGATTAAATGTTAGATTAAGTATGTGAAATTTGCCGTTAAATTTCAAACAATTCAAAATATGTAGCATACATTTGGGCGCATCACTTCAAGTAGAAACAAAACTGACCGAAGATGCTAATAAAAATTCAGTATATAACTAACAATTTTCATGAAACTTTTAGAATACAGACATATTATGCTAGGCAAAACGTATAGCGAGAATCAATACAATATCTTAATAAATAGAGCTTAAAAGATATAAAAAAATGATAAAAATAAAACCGATATTTTCCTGGCTTTCTTTATACTATTTCGCCCACCCGAAATCACATAAAAATTACATTTTAAACGCTAGATTTATTTATGTAGATCTGCGGTGGCATTGAATGAGTATATTCACCCGAATCTTACATGGTAACAGATGCCTCAGATAGCCGGGTTCCACGCTGGGCGTAACGCGCCGCTCGCCCAAGGTTTCCAGATAATTGCAAATGTATTCGACCATTTCCATTCCACGTTTTCGAAATTCGGTGCTATCCATCTTTATTTGTTGCTATTGCTCTTTATAATTGCAGTATATATTTTGATTTTGTTTTCTTTTCAATGATTCAACTGGTGGGCATGTTGGAAAAATAATATATATATTGTAGTAACAATTTGTACATACAAATTAACAGCTAATTTCGTTGTTTTTTTCTTGTCAATTAATTACAAAGTGTTTACTGGCTCTTTACAAAACAAATTGTATTTATATTGAAACACTATATCTTTTATCTATTATAC
Source organism: Drosophila suboccidentalis (assembly GCA_037043435.1). Classification (NCBI taxonomy): domain Eukaryota; kingdom Metazoa; phylum Arthropoda; class Insecta; order Diptera; family Drosophilidae; genus Drosophila; species Drosophila suboccidentalis. Next base: position 31,129 of record JBAMBK010002015.1, on the reverse strand, counting down.
AAAGTGTAAAATTTTTATTTTCGTTTATTTTTTTATATTTTATTTTATGTTTAAGTTTTAGGCAGTTCTCACAACATTTTATTAATGATTCATTTATTTATTATAGTTTTCTTGTTGCATTCGTTTTTTTTTAAATATCTGTAGCTTTAAACAGAACTTTTAATACTTTTCAAGAATTTCTTTCTGTAATCGATAATTAAATTATATTTGTAATTAAAACGGAATTGTCCTTTGTTGGTTCTTGTTTTTATTTGCACTTGAGTGTGTGGCAACTGCTGCTGCAACTATCACTGAAACTGCCAATGGCCACTTACTTTTAGCCGCGACTGTGAACCGCTGGTAACGGCTTGCAAACCTCAAATGATCCTGGCTCTGTGTCTTGGCCAGGAACTAAGCTCGGTTGCTGCCATCGTCGCAGTCGCTGCCTTGGCATGTCTAATGAATGCATACTTCAGCAGACATGCTGGCCAGGAAGGGGGCGGTGGAGGAGGGTGGGGGAGTGGCAACGAGGGCTGATACTCTCAGCTAGGGGGCTGTGGAGCTATTAAGGGTAGGGTGCTGCAAATAAATGAAATATTTGCGAGCGCACAGTGGTTGCAGTTAGATGAGAAAGTGATCAAATAAAAATTGTAAATAAAAAATATAATAAATAAAATATTTAATATAAAGTTATGATTAAGAGCTTAAAATTATAATAATAAGATAAGCAAATAATATTTTAAAACAAGAGGTATTTAAAAGTTTATACAGCAATGCAAAAATTCTAAGATTTTCGCACTATTCATGAAACAATCAATAATTTCCTTGGTTATATTTCTTTACTCGAAATATTAAGAAAAATGTCTGTGTGTGTGTGCGTGTAAAAGTATAAGTATGAGGTTGTGCGTGAAAATATGCAGCAGCCCTGTATAACATTTAAGTGAGGACTCCCGAAGTCCAGGATTACGTATACGAAAATTGAATTGACGCAAATGTTGAATGCTTAACGCATTCTATATGTAATTTAAGGCGTTTGTCTCTCGCCCCTTTGAAGTAATTTGTGTAATGCATTTAACTAAATGTATATAATGTTAATTTAAAGTACGTGTTATCCATTTCTTTTTTTGTCTCTATTGTCACCAAACAAGTCTAAGAAGTCATGCACAGGATGCTGGCATCCTGTCCTTTTGCTTTCATGCCACACTCGGTTTTATTAATAACTTCCGCACCAAATAGAATTAAACTGGTCTACAAAATTGATGTGACGTAATTTCAATTAAAATAAATTTTTTGAAAATTTATATCCCTTACTAGACTCTTAAATTTCTATTAAAAGTGTGCCTAAGGCATGTAAATACTTTAGAAAACACAAAGTCAAAGTTTAAAAATTTTAGGAGAAAAATGTATTATTAGGAGAAAATTATCTGGGGTGCCACAGAAATCGCTTTCGCTTGAATTTCACTTAAATTTCATACAAATTACAGTGAAAAACAAGCCAAAGCGATTTCTGTGGCACCCTTGTATGTATATTTGAACGAAATTATTAAAATTTAAATTCCTATATCAGTCAAGTCAAAATTATTGTTTATTTCGCCATGAATTTGTTTGTAAGCTAGTCCTAGGCAATAATATTAAAGCAGTGAAATTTATATTATTCCAATCCATAAAAGAATTATGAAGAACTTAATTAAAAAAAAAATACTCCTGAAAAGTAAAATTCCCTAAATTACTTATCAAGATAAATTTAATTCCCTTATTAATACCACCCCAAAAAGCGAGCATATTAAATTGATAACCTGTTGCGCTGTGTATTACGTACAGAACGTACTTGATAAGAATGACGACGATGCCACAGAGGATGATGATAATGATGATGATGATGATGTTCCTGGTTACGATGATGTTAACCAAGACGATGACGTTCTCAATGAGACAGTCAGAGAAGCGCCTTTCATTTGGCATTTCGAAGGCATTCCTCGGTAACATTCCAAAACAACGCCTCTCTCCCCCATTTGCCTCTCTCTTCTCTTAACGTTATTTCTGCTGCATTGAATCTTAGAATTGTCTGCGTTTTCATCTTTCTATGGGACATCCGATAATTGTGTGTGGTGTGTGTGGGCGCTTGTGTGTCTATGTGTATGAGTGTGAGTGTGGGCGTGTGACTGGGTCATGGCATAACCCACGCCTACAACCACAATTCTCTGAAAAGTTCATTAATAAACTTTCGTTTTGCTGTCGAATTCAGAGCTATATCTGCAGTTCATTCTCCTTTCCTCCTCATCTGAATGTTGTTTAGCTTCAACAAGTGGCATGCTTCGTTCTCTTCTTGGCAGGGGGAGGAGGAGAAGCCCTGGTTCCACTTTATCCTTCTCGCGGTGGTTCGTTGTCAGCCTTGTTGTCTAGAGACCCGACACCACCAGAATTTTATTTAATGGGAAATTTCTGCTGCAGCCGCGCGCATTTAATTGCTGTAGAAATGCCTTTTTATTGACGTTCACTTGAACTCCTCTTGATGCGCTGTAACCTTAAGGTAAATCGGTTACAGCAAATCATTTGACTCAATGTTGGAAAGTGAGTAGATAAACCAAAAGAAAAAAGACTATTAAAAGTCGAGATATATAGAAGTTGAATTTGAATTGAAGCCAATTAATAATAGCTAGATAGTTGTTTTATTTGAGGCATATTAAGTTTGGTAATACATTGGTTTATCTACTGTTTACTATAGTTTTCTATCGAATAAAAATCGGGGTACTTTAGTATTTACCAATCTCTCTCAATATTGTCGATAAATATAATAAACTCAATTAAGCGGATATTGCTGGTAGGAAGGCTGTTTTTGGACCTTTTTTAAAAAAAATCTTATTTGAAAACGAAAATAGGTATTTAAATTCCGTATTATTCATATTGAATTAAATATAAAAAATTGTTTTTCTTTTGTACGAGGGCTGTTCAAAAAGTTGTCGGCCTTCAAAGTTGGACGTCGAAAAAAAGGGTATGCTGCTGGCGGCACGGATAACTCCTCTTCGGATCATCAGAAATGAAAAAAGTAAACGGCGTTAGATTCGGGTTCCTACCTTTATCATAATTTTGCGATTTTTTTTTACAAAATGGCGGCCATTGAAAAATGGAAAATCGATTTTGAGCATGTTTTTTTTTGCAGTTTAGTGTAAAAAAAAAGTAGTACAAAAATTTTTAAAATTATGATTGAGGTACGGACCATAATGGTGAAAATTCTGCGTCGATTGCAGTTTGTTTCATTAAAATCGGTTGAGAATTACATGCGCAATCCGTGCCTCCAGCTCGAAAAACGTGGTTTCGAGATAAACGCGTTTAAAGTTTGAAGTTATTTTTTTGCATCAAAACATTTTGATGCATTTTGGCGAAAACATTGCTGGACAAAAAAGGCCATATCTCCTAAAGTATTTCGAATTTCAAAAAACCCGATATTCTCAAATATCCAAGCTATAAAAAAAAGCAAAAAAAAAAAATCGAAATAAAAATGTTGCCAACCAGCAATACCCCCTTATTGGACTAATATAAGAAGTATATTTAATAACTGTTATTTATATTGATAATTTAGAATATCTTTACTATACTATTATCTTTACTAATAAATCTTTGGTTTAAGGCAAAATTTATGAAAAATGTGAGGCTTAATCAGGCGTACCACAGAAATCGCTTTCGCTTGAATTTCGCTTAAATTTGTATGAAATTTAAGTAAAACTCAAGCGAAAGCGATTTCTGTGGCACCCCTGAATACCTTTATTTCAATTGAATCCCATAATATGAGTTAACTTTTGCACTATCAATTACAATAACAACCAGCAATTGATAGGTTTATCCATGACAGAATAAGATGTAGTTTCCCTTTAATTCGTTATAGCCGAATGGGAGATACGTTGTGAGGGTTTCACCAACCTGACTTGTGGGAAGAGGGTATGATGAGGGACTGCTCGTGCTCTCGTCTCATAAAGCGGCAATTATTCAATTTGCGGCGACTGTCGTGGCAATAACTGCGCAAGACAGTTTACGAGTGAATTAGATGGGCACTCAAGCTTCCTGCCTTCCTTTCTTTTTAGCCAAGAGTGTATTCCCACCATAGTTATACAGATTTTTCCTAACTGTTGTTATCCAACTGCACTACATACATATATCCAATTCTGGTTCAAGGTTGTCGCTTGGGGCACACAAAAATTCATCCACTAATCGAGTTGCCTTTAATCTTTATAGGTTTACAAAAATGATGCACTATCGCAAGGCGGAGAATGTGGAGCAGGAGCTGAGCAAAAGTGATTTGCCCTTTGAGAATTGCCTGCCAAAGGACCACAAGGATTTTCTATGGATGCATGTAAGTTCATATTACTAAACATATTCCTGATTCTGATTACAATATATCTATTTAAATCCGCACAGGTTAAGGGCGGCACCAAGCTGAGCAATGTCGTGGAATATGCCAAGTCGGCGCTGGACAAGGGCGAATATCGCAGCCTGGTTTGGAGTGGTTCCGGTGGCGGCGTTATCAAGACCATATCCTGCGCAGAGGTGCTAAAACGCAGTTATCCACTGTATCAACTGACTCGCATGGCTTATACCAGGTAAGCGCTTTTCTTAAACTTCCAATTAATTATGCATCTAAAGCTTGATTTAACAATTTTTATTTTTTTTTTAATTATCATCAGGGGTGCCACAGAAATCGCTTTCGCTTGAATTTCACTTAAATTTCATACAAGGGGTGCCACATAAATCGCTTTCGCTTGAATTTCACTTAAATTTCATACAAAATATGCAGGAGTGCCACAGAAATCGCTTTCGCTTGAACTTTACTTAAATTTCATACAAAAATACAAAATAGAAATTGCTTTCGCTTGAACTTAACTTAAATTTCATACAAATTTTGATTTCTGTGGCACCCCTGCATATTTTAAATTTTTGTTCAATTTGAACGCTCATAACTTTGTCAAATTTCAACCGATCTCGATGAATAACGTCTTTTTCATTATTTCATTACATTAGATTTGTGGCTTAAATGAATTCGGCATCTAAATTTTGTTGGTTTAGAAAATTAAATTTTTTTTTTTCAAAATTTTGTGATTTTAAAAATGCATTTCAAAAAATTTCTTGCAGCGTTGAGGAGCATTGGAAGCCACAAATGGATGGTTTGGAGGAGATCATTGCCACACGCCAAATACCCACGCTGCACATACTCATGAGTCTGGACGCGCTGCCCGAGGGCATCGAAGGGTAAAGTAAAGCCAAAAGAAAATAAAGCAAACCATTTTAAAAATATATTTTATCTATTTTGCAGCGTGCAAGCTCCCAATACGACCAGTGACTTTTGGCAGCACGAAGAGGCAAAGGGAGGCAGGTCAAAGGGCGCTCCAGGACGCACAAATAAACGACCAAGAACCGAGCGCAATAATAAACCACAACCGGGACAACAACAACCGCGACAACAGGAACAACAACAGAAGGAGAACCAACTCAAAACTGTCATTGACAGCGGGCACGTGTGATTAGAGTTTATCAAACTGATCTAATCAGTGAAAACGATCACAAACTACGTTTTAGTAATCTTTTAAAAACTAACGCTTATGATAAGAATCAAATAGTGGTTGCTCTACAAACAAGTTTCGCTCTAGACGAATTCAAAAACAGTTGATGTCTAAAATTATTAAAAGAATGCTTTTTTTGGAACACCCCAAAAGCAAACAATCAGTGTAAAATTATTCGCCTGGCTTTAACAATTGCGATAAGCGATTCATAGATAAGTCTAAATTGTTGTATTGTTACTTGAGTTTATTTAGTTTGTTTAGATAACTCGACTGCAAATCTAATCTTGTGCTGTCGCTATTTGTCAGCTCCAAAGCGAGTTGGGGGGTCAGTTGGAAAAATGTTGCGACTGGGACGAGTCTTGCGTTTGGGTGCAGTGCATCAGCAGTTGCAACGCTGTCAGGCTACAGTTGCGCCCACAGCGTGCGGAGATGCGCTGCCGGATCGCTGTGATGTCCTCATCATTGGAGGTGGTGGCATGGGCGCATCCTCGGCATATTGGCTAAAGTCGAAGACGCAAAAGGAGAAACTCAGTGTGCTGGTTGTGGAGCGAGATTCGTGCGTAAGTTAAGCAGTGAAATCAGATGAAGATGTCTAATTATCAGCTACTCCTCTGCTCTTCAGTATACGAGTGCGTCCACTGTGCTGTCGGTGGGCGGAGTGCGTCAACAGTTCTCGCTGGCGGAGAATATACAAATGTCGCTGTTTGGCTACGATTTCATTTCGACTTGTCGCAACTATTTGGGGGATGTGGATTTGAATTTGCAGTCCCATGGCTATCTGATTTTGGCCAGTGATAAGGGCGCTGAAATACTGACCCGCAACTCCAAGCTGCAGAATGAACTGGGCGCCAGCAATGAGCTGCTCAGTCCAGAGGCGATGCACAGTCGCTTCCCCTGGCTATCCACAGAGGACATTGCCTTGGGCTGTTATGGCACGGATAAGGAGGGCTGGTTCGATCCCTGGGCTCTGCTCATGGGCTTCAAGAAGCAGGCGCGTGCCTATGGCGCACAGTTTGCCAATGGCGAGGTGACTGGCTTCGAGTGGAATCCAGCTGGTGAGCTCTCTGGCGCCGTTGTCTCCTCTGGCGATGGCAATCAGCGCACAGTTCGCTTTGACACATGTGTGCTGGCTGCGGGAGCCCATTCCGGACACGTGGCACGTCTGGCGAAGATTGGAACGGGGCGGGATTTGTTGAGTGTGTCGCTGCCCGTGGAGCCGCGCAAGCGTTATGTGTACGTGATTAACACACAGGGCCGGAATTGTCCTGGACTTGCAACTCCACTCACCATCGATCCCAATGGCACGTACTTCCGTCGCGACGGTCTGGGTGGCAACTTCCTGTGCGGTCGGAGTCCCTCGGATGATGAGGAGCCGGATTGTGATACCCTGGACGTGGATCATGGTTACTTCGAGTCAAACGTTTGGCCCACTTTGGCCACCCGTGTGCCCGCCTTTGAGTCGGTCAAGGTGCAAAGCAGCTGGGCTGGTTACTATGATCACAATTGCTTCGATGCCAATGGCGTCATTGGCCGACATCCGCACTACAAGAATCTGTACATAGCTGCTGGCTTCAGTGGACATGGCATACAGCAGACGCCAGCTGTGGGACGTGCCATCTCCGAGCTAATACTGGAGGGTAAATACAAAACCTTGGATCTAAGTCGCTTGGGATTCGAGCGTCTGGTGGCGCAACAACGCATGCTGGAGGTGAATATTGTCTAAAAGATGACGCCGATTTGCGGATTTGCTGTTTCCATTTATTGTTATCATTCTTCTTGTATATATAGTTTTTGAAAGTAAAATTCACTTATTAGTTTGTCGTACGTCTGCGTTGTCCCTTTTTTTCTATTTTAGCCAAATTTGCAGGTCGTTTTTTCGTGTGTGTCTACATATAATTTATTTAAAATAAGAATTTAAACATAATCATTATTATAATCTTTACGGAATTAAGGGAGTTGTGTTTGGGGGGAACCTGTTTAGTTGTCGGATTTATCATTTTGTGGATTAGCTCTATGTATTTGTCGTTTGAACTACATACAAAATATTTGAAAATTGATTCTCGTTTTAATATGCACCCCTCTTCACCACCCTTTCTTCTTTCTCTCTGCGTGTGTGTGTGTTACCCGAAAAAACAAAATTTATGCGTTTACCTTGAGTCTAATGCAAGCTATTAGTAAATATATATATATATTATAAATATGTTTAAGTGAGTTCTGTATGAATGACTGAATTTTCCGTTCGCCAATAACTTCTTATGCTGTATGTTTGTTTGTTTTGTTGGTTTTGTGAGTTAGAGTTTTTGTTTTTTTTTTTATATATTGTTGGCCATTTGTTTAGGCTTCACTCTCGCCGGGTGCAGCGTTCTCGTCCTCATTGATGGGCACAATCAGATTCTCTTTGGACATGAGATTGTATTTTGTGACGAAATGCGTAAATCGGTGGCAAAGATACGTTTCAGCCTCAAATTCATCAAAGATGCGACGATGATGAAAGTATGCATGCGAGAATATGCGATAAACGCGTCGACACACCGATCCCAGCTTGGTCACCGACGATTCCTTGATGGAAACTCTGTGGGTAAGTTGAACACTTGACTCAATATGTGGCTAGTTGCTTTCAATGCGTTATTCGAACATACCTGCTTGGAAAGTATTTGTTGCTATTGAGCAGACAAGCAGCGCCATCGAGTGTATGACGCGTATAATCAATCGCTGGACACTCTTTGGGCGTTTTGTGTGCTGCACACAAGAATATCCATTGATCCGTGGCCGTCATCTGCGTGCACGTTGAGGGTGAGCACTGTTTCTGGAGGCGCACAGCCAGTCCATTCAATTCCATGCAGAACTGCCGCAAATGCTCATACTTCCAGACGCCCTCGTCCTGTGCCTCGGGCATCGTTAGTATTAGTTCAACATTCGAGGGATCACGCTTGATCAATTGCTGTATATATTGCTGCACAGCCAGCGTACTGTCCATCTCCTCAAGCGGTTCATCGGGCCAGCGACAGAAATCCTATGGCGAAAGTTGCAAACGGCAAATGTATTTAGTATACATACATACATACATACATTGATGACATACCTTTGATTTTGTGCCTGGTCGGTTCCTACGCAATATTGTCGAGCCGTCAGCCATCTTCATGTTTCACCTTGCCTCAGCCGGAAGGAGCAAAACAACATACACACTCACACACAACACACACACCTTTGCCTACGCCTTCGGAGCGAGTTGTGTAGACAACGAATTTGAGAAAAAACTGAAAGACACCAGGAGAACGGAGCAACGCTCTACACGTCGAAGGCGTTGTTGTGTTCGTGGCAAGCCAAATGCAGCTATTATGGTTAGCAATCTATGGTAACAATTATTTTTCGTTTACACATTTCACATTTAATTAATTATAAATTGAGCTAAAAACTTCGCTTTGTGCGAGAAAATATCTGACAAAACTGCTACATACATACATATAGGGCTGGGTTATCGATAACGATTGTGCGATGTAATTCTAGCCTACTGGCAACGCTGTTCGTTGTCGTTATTGCAGCCCTGCGCCAAGGTGGATTTATACATGGTGATGTATTCGTTTGACGTGCTCTCTTTTTCGGGGCACAAACGTCATTACGAAAGCAAACGTCGTAGTAGGCGGTTGTATTATATTCTCCGAAAAATGCCCCGTGTGTGAAAAACACATATGTCGCTCGAACTCAAGTCGTTTGGTTTGTGCTTCCAGAGATATGAAAAAGAGACAAATAAATGCAACAGAAACTGTGGGAGCATGCACCGGTGAGCAGCTTCCACAAAGAGAGCAACAGGGATAACAGCGTCGATGCTGACGGCTAACAGGAGCTTAACAGATCTCCATAATCACAATTAATTAATTGGTTACCTACGGGTCATTACAAGAACAACAAGACAAACATGCCATTGCATTTTATTTTGATTTTATATATTGCACAGCCCACAAAACGAAAATAAGTGGAGAGTATAGAAAAGCAAACAAAACAATTTTTCTATATATCTATCTCTGTCGTCTCTCTCACGTCAGACTCTTTTTGACAGATTCGCCCTGAGAGAGAGCGAATACATCACCATGTATAAATCCACCTTGCCCTGCGCCAGGGGCTCCAGCTGTCGTTATCGTTATCGATATCGATTATTAAAACCAGTCGTCATCATCAGTCAGCTTGCAAATCTCGTCGTATTGGAATTGCGTATTATTATTATTGCTATTTATTACGTTCGTAATTATTTAAGAGTTCATCAACTAACTAACCAACTGCAAAAATGTCCTACGCGTATTTGTTCAAATATATTATCATTGGCGACACTGGTGAGTGTGATGACTGGCTGCCTGCTTGCTGGCAATTGGCCATATGAGAGTGAAAATTTCTTCATGCATTTGTCACACAAATTGTGCAGTAACAACAAAACAAAGGCTAAGAAAGGGCAAACTGCGTTGTGACGATATAAAGTGATTTCCCATTCACAGCATTTGAAGCCCTAGTCCAGTTGCCTTTCAGTATATGCGTAAGTTCGTATATTGGTGGAGCCCACGCAGAAAGGAAAAATCAATAAAACCATAACAACGCCTTTATACAGAGAGAGGTGAGCGCGGGGGCGGGCGTTACTCCACACTGTCGAAGTTAACAAGGAAGGTGGGTGGTGGGCGGTGGACAGGGTTGTTGTTTTGTAAAGAAGCGCCCGTATGTTACTGGCTGAGTCAACCTTTGCCTGACCAGCAACCCCACAAAACGCTCCCATCACACAGTTTAGCATAAATGTTAATGTCGAACAATATTTTCGATTAGAATGAATTCGCTTATCAGTGCGATATTTGTGTATACGCAGACAGAGCTCTTCATTTCCACCAGCTGTTGCTTTGATTAACACATACTTTTTATCACATAAATTTCACCAGGATGAAATTATATTCACTTCCTTGTACTCTTATTTCAGTAAAGCGGATAGGAACAAAGCTGATATTTCCACTTGCTGATGCTCCAATTTGAAAGAAATGCTGATAAGAACAGTCGGAAAAATATTTACCTAAAAGGGAAAGAGCAAATTTACAACGTTTAATTATAGCTCTGCTATTTGTAATGATAGTTATTAGCTGTTGTGTTTTACTGCATAATTCGTCTCACTTTTGTGAAATTGTTAAGGAAAACTTTCACTTTCGCACATTGCGAACATTAAACTAAATTAGTTTTCTTTGCTTTTCTGCGTGTTTTTCAAGGTGTTGGCAAATCATGTCTGCTGCTGCAGTTCACGGACAAGCGCTTCCAGCCTGTGCATGATCTGACAATTGGCGTAGAGTTTGGAGCACGCATGATTACCATCGATGGCAAACAAATCAAATTGCAAATCTGGGATACGGCTGGCCAGGAAGCCTTCAGGTATGTTTCCATGTTATATTCCAATTTGTAATGTTATTTTATTTGTTGTTTTTTGCATTCTTTTGTTTAGATCGATTACACGATCATATTATCGTGGTGCGGCTGGCGCTTTGCTTGTCTATGATATCACAAGGCGCGAGACATTCAATCATCTGACCACATGGCTGGAGGATGCGCGCCAGCATTCAAACTCAAATATGGTGATTATGCTCATTGGCAACAAGAGCGACTTGGACTCGAGGCGTGAGGTGAAAAAGGAGGAGGGCGAGGCATTTGCACGCGAGCATGGTCTTGTCTTCATGGAGACCTCGGCACGCACAGCGGCCAACGTTGAGGAGGCCTTCATAAATACAGCCAAAGAGATATACGAAAAGATACAGGAGGGCGTCTTTGACATAAACAATGAGGTTTGAGGCATTAAGCTATTTTTGTATTATTAATGTAATTAATTGATTTATTGCTCGGCAGGCAAACGGCATCAAAATTGGCCAACAGGCAACGCCCACAAATCCAGCTTTGCCCGGCTCCGGCGGTGCGGGTGGTGCAGTCAACAGTGGTTGTTGCTAGGAATAGAGAGTCAACCATGGCCGATGCTTGCACTTGGGATAGTTGTAGCTCATAGCCGATAGCCGACAGCTGATACTGAAAGCCAATAGCCGCTTCTGTGTAAAGCTATTAGTGACTAACTCTTAAAAAGGTCGTGGAAGCTGATCTATTGTTTTCTTTTTTTAATTTCAAGCAAAAATATAATCGTAATAAATTTAGCTACAAATACTAGCAAACCGAAATTAGTGAAAACATTTCAAAACTAAGCGTAATGTTTAAAGTTTAAACAAAAAACAAACAAACAAACACACAAGAAACTACAACTATGTGTAACTAATAAATAAATTATTCACAGCAACTTAACAATAGAAATCCAATTAAAATTCAGATTTAAATAAACGTAAAAACAAAATGATCAACATTTGTAATTGTAAAATGTGTCGTGCGTGATTTCTAGATTTTGTAAACAAGAAAAAAAACATACGTATAAATAATATTTTTGTGTACATTTAGTTAGTTTGCTAGTTACCTTTGTGTAAGGCAAGATTATACACATTGGACGATAACAGATGATGGCGTGTAATATATACATATACATACATACAGACATATATATATATATATATATTTAAATATACTATATAAATTATTTTTGATTGTGATTCGTTGATTTTCTCGATGAATCATCTGCCTGCTAGTGGTGGTTGCTTTTCTTCTACTTCAAAATTATATACATACAAATGGTTTTTAATTTTTTGTATTCAAACGCATTTGTTTTGTTTTTTTGTATAATTTGCATAACGCATAACGACTAACCGATATATACACGTGCATAAATAAAGTAAATATATTTTATAAGTTTAATGAATAATTATTATACAAGAAATAAAAAGAAATCGTCGTGATAATGCTAAATCAATTCGATTATGTCGCCGACAATTACGAAATTTATATAAATTTAAATAAAACCGAAGATAAAGAGAAAAGAATAAACCATGAAATCAAATCAAATTATTTATAAACATTTGTATTTGCCAGACCCAAAGCAGCAAAATAATAAAATAATAATATACACAATAAATATTTCAAAATACATTACCAATTGTTGGGCTTTCTGTAAAGGGCTAAAAACAACACATTTTTTGTCTCAAAATGTAATTTGTATTTATTTAATTATTTGTATTTTTTTTTTAATAATATTTAAAGTTATAGTAATTTAGTTAATTGATGTTTGTAAACATTTTAGAATTGCATTTATAATTTCTTTACCGCTTTAGTGTTGTGCTTATGGCTAAAAAAATTTGTTTGTTTTTTGTTTGAAACAACAACTACATAGGCTAAAGTTGTATATACCATATATTTAGAAGGTGTGTGTGTGTCTAGGCATTAGTTAGTTGGAGTTAGACTAAATTGAAGTGTGCTTCATATTACTAAATATTATATATGTATGTATATTTAATTGATTTCAGTGCGCTACGTGAATTTCTCATTTCATTTCAGTTAATTTTATTTATTTATTAATAATACTTGAACTGTTGTGGTTTTTCAATTGTAAAAAAAACTTTTCAACTGCTGCTAAACCATTTGCAATTCGGGGATTATACATATATATACTATATTATATAATCTAATATTATTAATAATTTTGTTAGTTTTGAAGACTTTTGTTAGTTGATTGCAAAATTGTTGTTGTTCTTTTTGTTCTTGCTGTTGTTTTAAGTTATTGCATATGTTACATTATAGATTGATAATTGTTAAATTGCGGCATTACTAACTATTATTAATTACTGGTTAATCCGTTTACAAAGAAGACAATTTGGGGAACCCGTTTGCGCATGGCAGTGATGCACTGCAATGATATTGAATTGGTTTATATATATATATAACTAATTATATATACATATATTTATATGTATTGCTAGTAGGTATTGTTGTTGATCTGGTTTTTTGTTGTTGTAATTCATTTTATTGGAGTATACGTATAATGTAGTTGTCCTAGTGCGTTAACTAACTAATATAGTTTTTTTTACTAATTAGTTCTCAAGTCATTATATATATATATGTATGTATAGCTTAAACGCGTTTAACTTTAGTTTCTCTTTAGTTATTTATCTACTAATTTGCTCTGAGTTTTCCTTTGTTTTGTTTTTTTGTAGCTGCAACAGCATTTGCATAAGAAACTTGATAACATTTAATGCTAATCCATTAAAATTAATATTAGAATTATTATTAATGGTAGGCCGCAGTGCTTGCTAAATTGCACTGAAGTTTTCTTGTTGTTGCTTGGTTGTATGTATGTATGTATGTAAGTAAACTAATGTAAAAGTTGAGCTTTTTTAGTCTCTGAGACATCACTATCACTCTCCTTAGTGGATTTCTTCTTGCAGAACTCGATCATATACGAACAGACGCCGGAGAGTGATATAAATATGCCCGCATAGTAGAAGGAGTAGTCCCAACTGAAAGAATATATAACATAAATATACATATATATAACATAAAGATCTTAAATTGATTGATTTACCTGTTTGTATATTCATAGATGGCACCAGCTATGGGTGGACCGGCAATCATGCCAACGCCCTGAATGAGCAGCACCAAGCCGTAGGCACAAGTGAAATCATCCAAATCAACAATACTGACCAATATGCTGGGCGTAAACGAGAAGGAGCTGGCAAATGTGAATCCAAAGATGACGCACATGGTCATCAAGCCATTATAATTTGTGATCAGCATTGGCATAAAAAACACCGAAGCACCGCAAACTGCAGAAAATTAACAAAAAAACAAAAAGATAACATAATATTCGAGTTGGATTAATGACTTCAACTTACCCAACATGCATATGGAGTAGCATATGTTGATGTTCATCCACGAGCGATCGCCCAGAAATCCGAGGCCAATCATTCCCACCGTTTGTGCAATGCCAATAGCCGATATTAGAACTGCGCTCACGCCATCCTCGTACTTATATTGCTTCATGTAATCGGGCAGATACAGATAGGGTATGATGAACCTGTAAAACATTTCATTTATTAGCTCTTTGTCGAGATAAGATACCGATTAGAACCGCATTTGTTGGGTTTTCTAATCAGCGCATCAGATTTACTACATATTTCTATTTTTTTTATCATAATAATGTGTGTGCGACTGACAGATACCCTGTAAAAACAGTTCTTGGCAGTTTGTAAGCCAAAAAAAAAATGTATAGAGATGAGATTTGTACTGTAAATATTGGTTTCAAAAATCATAGCAAAAATGTCTGGCTAGCAGATACCCTATAATTCATTTGCGGGCTTCAAGTTGAATTGCTAACATATAAAAACCCTAGAAAATAGGCGAGCACATGACTATGGAATAGCTACGTTTGTTTTATTATTATTATTTCTTACAGGGTATACAAATTATAAATAAATAATATTCTTAAAAGAGTTTTTTTTTTACATTGGTTAGATGGGCATTGTGTAACTGCTGACTGCATGGGGACTTCATAATTGAATTATAATTAATTTTGAGCTGTTGCCAAATAAATTTGCGACGTCTTTTCGTTTTTGGCTTTGACAGTTTGTGACTTGTTACGGCCAATAATTTTAACAGATTTAGAAGATTGCGCAGATCGAGGCCTTCAATGAGAGCTCTCTCTCCCTCGCTCTCTCTCTTTGTCTGTCTCTCCAGTGGTGCCAGATTCGCTTTTTTCCCATCAAATCTGGCTTTTTTCAAAGGCCATTTGCTAGAAAAATTTGCAAAACAGCGGGCAGTTAATGACAGCACTACAAAATTTTGGATTGAAGTCAATTCCTGAAAATTCACCGTTGAGAATTCAGTGCTAAAAATTCACCGCTGAAAATTCACCACAGAAAGTTCACCGCTGATGAGAATGATGAAATTTTTCACCTCTAATGAATAACAGAGCTGCTGCTGCTCAAATTTTATCTTTCTTTTCTTTTTTTCAGAGCAACAGATTTTGTGCTCGTTCCCTCTCGGAAAAAAAATACAGGAATTAATGAATGAACAACTAGCTTTTTTTTATAGCTTTTTTAAATTAATTTTTCAGCTATTTTGCATCGTTCCTCCCGTCAACAACAGCTTTTTTTTTCAAACAAAAGTTGGCAACACTGTGTCGCTCAGTTCTTTGACTTACCAAATGAATAGGAATAATGTGGACAGATTGAAGAGTGCAAATTTGCTATCCAAAAAGAGCGAAAAATCAAAGGCCGATTTCATGGTGTCCATAAAGCTTTCATACCAGGTCTGTAAATAAATAAATGATAACAATTACAAATATGTATTAATGATTTAGTTTCATTCGAAATTAGGCAATACGGAAACAAATCCGTATCGAGTGTCTCAATGGTTGCTTATCTGCCAGCTCGATGTACGAGTTATATATTATATACTATACATATAAACATATACATAATATTTGCACATATGTATATTTATAGAGCGTCGATAATCGCGCCTTGAACCAAATGCGGAGCAGCTGTTGTCAAGTGATTCGTGAGCGAATTACTTGGACTTGGACTTGGACACGGCCTCCGCGCCTGATAAGTGCCAGACCAGTCCAGTTGGGAGTGAGTTAAATGTGACTCGGAACTGTGCTCGGAAAGATCTTCAAAAACTAACGTACTGTCAAAAAGACTTAATCAAAGACTTTCCCTAGAACTATCTTGAGTTTCACAATATCACTAAGTTGACTAAACAAGGTTTAAAAATAAAGCAAAGAAATTCGATGCCTCTGAGATCACTTTATTATCGAGATCAATAGGATCATCAGCAGAAATGCTTTCTTATTTCCCTTATTTCTAACTCGCCTACAAATCTAGATTTTGTTTTCTAATTCAGTTTACTTACATCTTCCTCCTCTTTGGCGATGGTCGTCATCGAGTTGCGATAGATGTTGGGGCAGGAGGAGGCACGCAGACGATAGCGATGAGTGTTCAACATGGCACCGCGATAGTTGATGGAGCTGCGATGGATGCGCATGTCCTTGAGGAAGTTGGAGTTCCTGATGGAGATGTTGCGTCGCAGATTCGAGCGATGCTGATTGGGTCGCTTTGTCTTGGACAGACGACGCAGTCCGGTGATACTGTCCAGCCGGGAACGACGCAGCGCCAGCTCGCTCTTGTTCTGCTCCTCCTGTTCCGGGATGGTGATCACTGTGGATGGAACAGCAGCAGCGGATGCTGTTGAATGGTATGGCTGTGGCCTGGGCTGTTGATCGAGGAGGGCAAAGGTTTCCTCCTTCATGGACATGTAATAGCTGTGCATATCATCGCTCAAAAAGTCCACGGAATTGTGACGCAGTCCATTGACCTTCAGATTGGACAACGATGCTGTGTTGTGCTTTCCCATAAAGAGATTTTCATTCAGCGAATACCGCGAGCTGGCAAAGTTATTAGCCTCATTGTGCTTCTGGGTAAGATAACCCTCATCCGAGGATCTCAGCGATCCAATCGGTGTGCCGGCGATTGTGGAACGTTTCTCCGACGGCGATAGCGTCTCAATCGAGGCCAAGTAGCTCTTCTTGGCCGCCTCGGCAACCTCTGGTGGAATGCCGCCCATCATCGTGTCATCGGGTGATCCCAGAATCGGACCCGGAGCTGCGCCCGAGGACATTGACAGCAGATTGTCACGTGACGGCGCCTCGACTCCTTCCTTGTGCCGCAGCGAGCGTCGACTGAGACTCTTCACCTCGCAGACACTGTCCAGCTCCTGGATACTGAGGAACGTGGGCAGAAAGAGTTCGCTGCGATAGCGTTTGAGACTCGTGTCCATTGGATCATCGATCTGTTGATTCGCCTCCGTATTGTTCTTGGTCACCAGCGAATCCAACACGGCCTCCTTGGTGATGCCCGTGTCCAGCAGCTTCTTGATCTCCTCCAGACAAACACTTGAATTTGAAAATGTGGTCACACTCTGCGAACGACTCTCGAGACGATTCTCCTCAATCAACCAGTCGGGATCACGCATGAGGGCACCACAAACACAGGCATTCAACATGGTGCCGCCAAGGATTAGCGTGGCACCACGCCAGCCATACGAATCAATCAAATATTGGGTTAAACGGGCATAGACAAAGGTGCCAATCCCCGTGCCCGAGGCGCCAATGCCGGTGGCGAAACTTCGCTTCTTATCGAACCAAAAGGCAATGGAAACGACAGCGGTGACATAGCCAATGCCCAATCCCAGTCCACTGATGATGCCAAACGTGACCATCAGCATCTCAACTGAATTGCAAAGCGACGAGACGGAAAATCCAATTGCCGAGACAAGACCACCCAAAATGGTCATCTTCCGGCAACCGTATTTGTCCACAAGATTCGACCAAATGGGGCCCATGAGCAGCGGCACCGAGAAGAACAACGAACTGATCCAGGCCGTCTTCGATTTGGACTCGCCAAAGTATTCCAAGAGTTCTGTATTGATCAGGCCAAAGGAGAAGGAGAGACCATCCCAAATGAGCGAGATCATTAAGGAGGCGAAGACGACAACCCAACCATAGCCGCCGTCTGGCATTTTGGGTGTCTTCTTGTCCGTTGTACTCGAGTCTATCGAATCGCCCGATGATTCATTCGATATCAAGCGCTTTCTCTTCTTCACCTGGCTGCCATTCATCAAGCCAATCGTCAAGGTGCCATCACTTTCCAACGCAATGATGCTATTCCTCACTCCCGCCCGACTGTGTCCAGCTCCTCCATCGCGCAGTTCCTCCACCGACAGATTACAGAACGTCACCTCCGGGAAGAGATCGTGCTTGATGGCCTTGTTCAACGGCGTATTTGCCGGAGCTGGCAGCGGAGTTGGCTGACAAACGATTCCATTCAACTTGCTACTGTTCTCATTATTATCATTATCATTCTCATTGTTATCATCATTATTATTGTTATTATTATTATTGCTACTATTATTATTGTTATTATAATTGTTTGTGTTGTTGCTGTTGCTGTTCGAGTTGTTCACACTGCTTCCCGCTGTTGGCTTGGCCATTTTGTCTAAGGCTTTAACTTCTAATAACTTTTTCTTATTAATTTCTTAGTTTTTCTTTTTTTTTTTTGATATAAAAATTTGCACTTGGTTTTTGCAATTAATTGTGAACACAGTTATATTTAGTTTTCAGCAAAGATTGTATTTGTTTTATATACTTTAAGTAGCTGCAGCTGTAGGTGGATTTGGATTGCTTTCGTTTGCTCTAATCCGATTTCCAAAAAGCCAACACTGTCAAAAAAGAAACAAAGAGAAAACGGTTAGTGGATTTAATATAAATAAGAAAATTATAAATTCATATTTTCAAAACTTTGCCAAAACTGAAAAGAATCAGGGTTTCTTTTTTTAATTTCATTCTGCATTCCAATTTAATCAATTTCGCTTTCAATCTCTCTCCCAATACTACTTAAAAGTTGATTTCTTTCAAGGAAATTCTTGTTTTGATTAATTGCAAAAGTTTTGCATGAACAAGTGACAATTTTTCAGGTTATTAAGTTGCATGATTTGCACTTACGCGCTAATCCACCGACTAATAATGATAAATCGAAATCAATATCGAATAGAATTTTGCCATAACAATTTGTTTTGCATTTGTCGTTGTTTACCTGTCGTTTGTTGCCACTTTCCGAGCCACAACAAAAACAACAATCACAAAACATTTCGTTTGCACATTCGCGCACAAACTGTTTGTTCAATTGGCATTTTCTGCAGTTTTCGCCCATGTGAAAATTATTTGGCCAATCGCCTTCAACTTGACCTCATAAAAATAGCCAAAATGCAATTGCAGCTCCCATCGAAAGAGCGAAAGAAAAAACACAAATGAATGCAAATTGTTTTGGCTCTCAGCTCCGTTCGCATCTGCGTCACACGATCAACAGCTGATTCAGTTGCTTCATTATTCAGAAATACTTAATAATTTTTATTGAATTTAATTTCTGCACTGCAGTGTTTACGTTTTGTTTACGCTTTGCCTACACTTTTTGGCACTCAAAGTGCCTCTGTCTGCGGCTATTTATAGCGCTCTTCTCTCGCTTTAAAGGGGCCAAAATGACTTGGCATAATAATAATAGCTGACAAAACGATAATTACATAATTTAGGGAAATTTACGAATAAACAAAATATTTTTAAATATGGCGAAAAATGTTCAAACTTCAAAATCAATATGAAGTTTAAATATTGAACACAAATTCCGATTGGCTGTAGATTCATTTTTAACTGGGCTACAAAAATAGTATAATAGTTATAGTGGAATTTTGAAAACAATTTTCATAATCAATCTTGTGCTTAAAGTGTATTGAAACAAGGATTGTATTCTGTATGTTTAGCGGCTATGTTTTGGCATAGTTTTAAGGTCAGAAAAATGGAAATATCATAGACGAACTGAGAAATGGAGGTTCAAAGGCAAAGGTGAAAAATTTTCAAGATTTTTAGATAGAAAAATTTTGAATATTTGGAAAATTATTTGTTTTTGGTATTTTACGAAAGAATTGAAAGAAATGAACATAAAATCCTAATAAAATAACCTCCTAAATGGTAATGGCATAAGCTCCATCCATATCATGATGTTAAACTGAGACTACAATTGTCGTTATTTGTTTTGAGACTTACCTTATTTAACTGGCTGTAAACTTGGCTCGTAACAAGCGTCAATAAACGAAAAGCTGTTCAAAGCGAACAACTTGAAGAACTCTCGTTTAAAAACTTCAAAACAGTTGCCCTTGAAATTTCAATTGTTTATTACAATTATAATAGTAATTGTTGTTATTATATTTGTTGTTGATGTTGTTGTTATCACTGTCACTGTCACTGCCGCCAATCAATTCACCATAATTGCATAAATCTTCAGTTATTTTCAATTGGCTTGGATGTGCCAAGTGTTTATTCAGTGTGGCGGTTCTATTGAAAATTCTTAGACGCGGATCGCGTGGTATATAATGTAGGAACACTTTATTCGATTTGCTGCTGTTGTTGTAAGTACGCGGATTATTGCTATTGTTGCTATTATCAAATGCGTTTGTTTTTGTTGTTGTTGTTGTTGACGATTTTTTCGTCGTGTTGTTGCGTTTGCTTTTCTTCGATTTTTTAATGGAGTTATCAACAATTGTTGTTGTTGTTGGTGTTGTTAATGTTAAAGTGTTTGTTGTTGTTGTTGTTGTTTTGGTGGCACGATAAAGTGACTTAAGCCGAAAGTCATTCATTAAGAACGTTAACGTATTTATCACAGAGCAGCAAGAAATAAATTGAGCAAATATTGGCTGCAACTTAAATTGGCTGCCTTTGTTGTTTTTAGTAGAATTGTTGTTGTTGTTGTTATTGTTATTGCAGTTGTTGCTGCCAGTTAACGGTATTAGCCCGGACACCCACATGCGGCACTTTGATAACAATGCGAAACTTAGGCGAGATAAATTAATGAAAAACTAAATAAAAATAAATACAACCAATGAAAGTCGCTGGATAATTGACCAATTGATTGATTGATTGATCGATTGATTGACAAACGCATATAAGCGATTGCTGTAACTGGAACTCAACGCGTGTCAAGTGCGCGGCGCATTGTGCGGCTTTTTGGCAAACATATCGATGGCAATTTAACAGGGCGGCTTTTCTAATGCGCGGCACACGCGGCGTATGATTAATGTGAATTCCTTTGCTTTCTTCTTTCTTCCTTTTTGCTTGCAACTCAATCGCTGCTCTCTTCCTCTTGTTGTTGTTGCGTGCAGCGTGTTGATGATGATTTATGATTGTTGTTGTTGTTGCTGTTGTCGATTAGCAGCTGATGTTGCTTCTTATTGCCACAGTCTCAACGCCTGCAAAGAGAGAGAGAGAGAGATAGATAAAGAGAGTGAGATGAGTATAAAAATTAGTTGCGATTTGTTGAAAGCATTTTAATAAATAATCCCCAAATTGACAAGCGCCAAGTCCATTAAGACCATCTCCTTACATACAAATATACGAGCATCTCTAAATTATCACACACAAAAGACACTATAAATATAAGTCTTTGAATTGGCAAACAATGCACAAAGAATTCTATTCACTTTTCACTATAAAAGCCATTGAGAAATATATGTTACTAAGCTCCGAATATACTTATGTGCCTGCATTTTATTGCTGGTCAATTTGCAACAACACAACAAGTGCAACACGCCCACTTTGTCGATCTAAGCCTCGTTATTGCAACAGTCGAGCAAAATTTGTGGGCGTTTGTATACATACACCGAGAGGAATAAGTACGAGTACTAAGAAAGCTTAGTATTATAAATTGATTTCTATTCAGTTGCGTAGCTTTCAAAGCACATTAAAGCTCATGGTGAGCTTTCGGTAACGTAAGCTACTATTAATAATAAGCATACATATGGCAATTGAAAGCTTTTTTGACATTCTACTTTGTCCATTGAAGCTGTTTTGAAAGTTCATTAAAGCTTGGATTGCTTAAAATGCTAACAAATCAAAATAATCCAAGCTTAATGCTATCTATTTGTTACGTAAAAATAGTTTTGTAAGCACATTAAAGCTTTCAGTGTACCAATCACATGTGATTTTACGAATTTCAAGTAAATTTCAGATGTTTTTCTTGTCTGAAGTGTGTTTTAGCTAACTTTACAACACTGCACAAATTGTTTAAAAGCACATTAAAGCCTTAAGTGAGCTTCAAGCGTGTTAATCAGCTCATTTTAAGTGTGTGATTTCTTGTTACCATTTTTTTCTGTGTTGTACAGCACTACTTGGCCAATATGTACAGTTATCAATGAGAGCATCGGCTTGGTGAGTGAGGAAACACTCAAAGCATTTCTAATAAATTCCTCGCACATTGCCAAGTTCAATGTTCGATAGGCAATGGGCGATTAAATCACTTGAAATTGCATTAACTTTATTATATTATATAAAGTAATTTTCTACTATATAAACAAATAAAATAAAGCGATTCACATTGCAATTTGTCTGAGATTTGAGTTAGGAAATCGCAAATCTACTCTATAAACTATCCAATAAAAGTGTTGCTTATCAAATGTCAATTTGGGTCTCGACGTGCTGATAATCTACACTCTTAATTGTATATGACTGAGTGTGTAGTAAAAATAGCCTTGCTTTTAATTCCTTTGTGATCTTTATCATTATTTGTAATATTGAAACAGTGTTTAACACTCTGGGGTACTGATAACATGAGCACTTCTTACAAATATAAGCACGCGCCATTGTAATACATATTTTGTGTAAAGTCTACAACATGCTGACTTTCACTTCAAATTTCTTATCTTTCTAATATTCTATTTAGTTCTCACTTCCGCAGACACATTAGAAAATTTGTCAAAAGCTAAGATTATGCGTTGGTTTTGTAATGAATCCTTGAAAATGTAGATTGTCTATATGTCTATATTGAATAACCAAAATTTTAATATTTATCAGAATATATTTAAATTGTAAATTTTGATTAGGTGTCAAACTCCGTGTATTCTTATCAAATTATTTGTTTAATCACGTGTAAATTTTAACACTAAAATAAAAGAGAAAAAGTTTGCTAAGCTCCAGTTTTTACAACAGAAAAGCTCTTATATTTATCAAGATATACTTTCACTAAACCAAATTTACTCAGTGAATTTGATTGTTTACTTAACAGCTAATGCCGTAACTTTGTCACGTGTAAACCACAATATTTAATCGCTTGCCCTAATGACTTTTGAAAGATTTGAATGCTGAGTTGAAAATAGTGAATTTACTCACAAATTATTTGTATAACAATAATCAGACAAATGTTTATCATGATATACTTTCATGATTGGACAAAGATTAAAGTGCACATCACTTAGGTTATTGAATTGTTTACTTAACAAAAAAAAAAACATTTATTTCGTGTGAATTTTAACATAATACGCGTACTTCATCGTATGCCCCAAAGACACCCATTTGTATGCAACACTTTTGACTAATTGAGTCAAGAGCTTTCACTTTAAAAACTAATACTTATTCAGATGGAAAACACACACTTCAATCGAAAGACAAACAAATCTTGAAGCCACATGGTTGAGTAGATTATGTTATTCAGTTTTGTAGAACGCGTCGCGTAGTTTAAGTTTTCATTGCGAGGCCGTCGGACCGATGCGTCCAACAGAACAAAACAGTTCAGTTCAGTGGCTCGTTGCCAGCCAGACTAATAAATGAGTAAAAAGAATCGGCGACAAAAGCCTCAGTCGCAAGACGAAAACGAGTCGGAACTGAACGAAATGAAATGACGAGGAGAGATGAGAACACAAGCGAAGAGAAGAGAAGAGAACGGTGCAGAAGAGAGAAGAATCAAGAAGAGACGAAGAAGACGCAAAGCGGGTTGAACTCAGTCTGTAATCGCGGCAATCGTTTGCTTTAATCTAATAAATTTCTTATCAGCAGGCGTCGCACTACACGAGAGTATAACGCTTACTTATATACTCTACATATATACTATATACATATATGCATACTTTTACATATATTCGTATAATCGTAGTTATCGCACTACCTGCCCCACATGCAGCTACTTGACATCCCCGTCGCTTTCGCTGTCAACTTGTCAGCCTTTCATTTTCCTTTATTCCTTTCTTCATTTCTTTTCTTCTTTGCTTTGCTCATTTGATTTGTTGTAAAATTATAGTGTAAATTATATTACATTATACCATATGTAATTTGTGATTACAGCAACGAGACGACAGTTTTTTTTGTATCATATCCATCGCCTTGAAGGACTGACAGCCTTGATCATTATCACACGAAGGGCGAGAAGCAAGAAAATGTAACCAACAACACAATTTTCAATAATCAATGCGACCTTTGAATGCTCTGCAAAATTATAAAACAGGTTTTAGATAAGGGCCCAATATAAGAAACAAGTTTTGTTAACATTTAAATAGATCAGTGATAGTAAATTTAATTAAAAATGAAGGTTGTAATGAAATGGAATATAGAAATGTATTAATGGAATGAAAGAATGAAATGCATCTATGGAATAAATTGCTGGAATGTGTCTTTCGAATGTGTGTTTGGAATTTATCAATGGTATATTTTTCAGAATAGATTAAACAAATGGATAGATCGATGAAAAGTAGCTAAGAATGCTTCCCGGAATGAACACTTGGAATAAATTCAGTATAATCTATAAAGTGCCATACAGGAAGGGAATTATGGAAAAGCTCACAGGAATCAAATGCTGGAATGGATCACTGGATCGTGGAATGTATGACTGGATTAGATAAATTATGGAATCAGTTACTAGAATAGGTCAATGAAATGAACAAAGGAATTGATGACTGAAATGACACAATGAAAAAATGTAATGGTATTTATCAATTGAATGGATTACTGTAATGAATAGATAGCTGGAAATGCTCAAAAAGGTGATTCGCAAAAATGGCTGGATATTAATAGAAAAGAAAAGACTGATTTTTTAATATAAATATACAACAAATTTATTATTATTTCCAATAATTAGCAATTTTAGATACTCTAAGATCTTGAAGAAATTTCTAGCACTTGTCTTAATTAGCATAAAAACAGATGGAATATTAAAAATAGTGTATGGAAGTCAGAACAGTTCTGAAATGTGCTCGACTAATCCATTTAATCATTAAGTGCAGCAACAACAAATAAACGAGCCGACATTGTAAACATTTTAAATACTTAATTTGTATTATTATTGTTTTATGGATCTATTCAGATAAACCCAACAAGCGTGATAAGCGCAAAAATGTTCATTGCTTTATTCCTCAATTATCCGCTGTGAGTGTGAGTGTGTGTGATTACATGTGTATTATATACATGTGTATATAATGTGTATTTGTGGTTTGTCTGATACCAATATAAAGTGGTTTGATGCTGACCTAGGCCAGTTTGATTTGGGTTTTTATATGGGTAATTATGATTGCCGAAAGTCAAGAACTAGGCCAATGCAATAAACTTCTTAACAAAGTCATTCACTTTGAGACGTAGTAAGCCATTCACAATCATAATCAAAACACTCATATTCATGATGAATATTCACATTCGTATATATTTTTTATTGGCCTCGCTTCAAGCTTCAGTCATACAATAAAAGAAAAGGCCATTTCCATAAAGAATATTCATATTCATTTACTTTGAAGTATTTCATAGGTTTTGCATTTACTTCTCAATAAATTGTCAATTGTCGTTGTTTAGTCTAGATTTAATTATAATGCAATTGATTCAATTGCCAACTGAGGCTCTTATTATACGATTTGTGTTCTGATATTCAGAAATCCGAAGCTCTTAGTTCGGATTTATCAATTATTTTGTACTTTTGCTTACACAAAAATGTCTAAGAAATTTTTTAGTTTTAAATAATTTTAAGTCTTTCTTTTGGCACGAAAACAGCAGCTGCTGCAATCTATTAGCCAAGTGTATAATCCAGTGAACTGTTTGTCAGTTGGCTTAGAACGTCTTAAGTGTTATGAACGGACTAAGATTGCGATTTTCTGCATGTTAAGCCTGTCAACTATTTGATTCCCTTTTGCCATGCGATTTGCTGACTGCTTAATTGACTGTAGTCTGAGTAACTCAACCCGCAACCGTAATTGATGGACATCAGAGACACGTTGAACATGGCCTTAAGTGCAATGCGATTATTGTTAGCGGTTAATTGATTTGCGGTTTTATAATTTAGCGTATTGTGTGTCTAAAGCAATAGCTAAGTAGTCGATCAAATTAATTGCTTCAATTATGCACATATCATTTGTCAATACAATTTTATGTTTAATTTTAATTGCAACGTGACACAATGTGAAGCATGATGTAAGCGTTTATTTGCATAACAGATACGAAGGATCGACAAGGATTACATAAATACACTCAAACACAGACATAGACACACGCAAAACCTTTCAATCAATCCATTTGCAATTGACTTTATAAGAGGGATTAAGTTAAGTCTTTAACAAATGTATCAAAATCAGTAAAGTCTATAGAAAGTTTTACAAAGCTGGCATGACATTTTAATAAAACGTAACATAACTTAAAATGTTACTGAAACTTAACATATCCTAAAATGTTACTAACAGAACCCCGTTCATTTGAAGTTTCATTCAAGAACTACAAAGGGTTTTTTTACATAAGATGTGTAGGTTTAAATGTTGCATCCTTATTGTAAATTCAGCTCTTATAAAAAACCTTTTAAGCATTGATAGTTGTATTTATCAAAGAACCGCAGTTTGCTTTCATTGGTTTAACCTGCATAAGAACTACAAGTCGACATCTAACATGCCACATGCCACATGCCACGAGCTACTTGCTGCATGCAAAATGCCGCGTACTAACTTGATATCCTTCAGCATAATAAAAAAAGAGAAGCTTTTTGTAGTTGCGCCCCTTGAAACTTGCTTGGCGAGCGAAAAAAATGTGTGACAGGCAAACAAGTGCATATAAAAAAGGTGTCACTGTGGCAAAGTCAAATGCACACAACAAACACACACAAACACACACACACACCACATACACACACATACACAGAGGCAGCATGCTTTGATGTGTTGTGTGAGAATGCTTATTTACTTGCCGCTGCCTCTTGCGGCACTGACAAATTGCAACAATAAAGCGCAGCCAGAGACCATTTTTTTTTATATATTTCGGATAGAGATAGAGAGAGAGAGAAGAGAGAGAGAGAGAGAGAGAAAAATGCTGAGTGTGCTAAAGGATTATTTATGCTTTTTGCCTTAAACTTGACAAACTTTTGTGGTCACACACAGACACATGCAAAAGGCGTTTATTTTCTTTTTTTTGTATTGATTTTTTTTATGTGTGTGTATATTTGTGTAGTGTGTGTGTGTTTATGTGCTCATTCATGTGTATATCCTGTGCATATAAAATAAGATTCGTCGCTTGCGATTTCTCGCTCAAAAGAGTAAAATAAATAAATATTAAACTCAGCTCGGCAGAAGGAAAATCGGAAAATGCTTGAAATGGAAATGCGGTACATGAAGTCATCGCATGTCCTGATTTATGCAAAGCACCAACTTCTCAACTGTCAAAATCATTTTTTAATTTAAATAAATAAACTGATTTTATAGTTTACTTTTCATTTTTTATTCATTTTTGTATGCCTTTCCCAAAGGCCAATGGTCAAACGGAAACACATCAAGGTCGTCTAATATTTAAGGGTGGCATTAATAAGTGCATACACATTAATATTTTACTCTTTTTTGACGTACACGCGAAATCGTCAAGGAAGTCAAAAGGTTAGAATTAAAATTGCAATTAGCTTAAATGCAAATGTGGATAACTCAGTTGGAAATCGAGCCAAGATGCAATTTGCAAATTAAATCCACTTGGTATACCCTGGAAAAGCAAGCAACAGGTAGCTTTGACTATGATCAACTTTGAATTCTATAACAAAAAAGTATATGCCTAGCGGCTAAGATACTTTTTATCTGACATCTATTTTAAATTATTAAAGAAAAAATGTTAACTATTTTTACTGGGTATCGGACAGTCGACTACATTTTTGTTTTATTAATTTTAACACATTTATTGGATTCAGTCGCATTTGCAATAACTTAATTGATGAGTAAAATGAATAAAGTCAATATTCATATGATATAATTATAGATTCAGTGGCAAACTTTGTTGAAAATTCACGATGCGAATCAATCGAAATGAATTTCAAATGCATTCATGAATAATTTACGTTTTGTGTCAATTCCAAAACTTCATTAAAATATTGTTAATTATGCATAATCAATAAATTTAGAAGGCTTTACTTTAAAAACGGAACTGGAAAGACTAAAATAAAATAGAAAAAAAATTAATATTCATATGATAGTTTTGCAAATACGAATTTAAAATTAATGTTGTCAATTAAGCAACTTAATTAAATGGGTAATGATTAAATTTAGATCAAGTAAATTATCAAATCAAAAACTTGAAGAAAACAATATTAATTAATTGTAGTCCAATTAGTTTAAAAAGGGTTTAGTACGGTTTATTAAAAGAACGGAAAGGAAAATGAGAAGGTCACATGAAATTAGAAATTTAACAGACATCGAGATGGCAAAATGTACATAGATAAGCCAGTAGACAGGGGAGGGCTGATGAGAACGAGAGGACCAAGCAAACAAGGACGAAGGACTCGAGAAGCCAAGAAAAACAAGGACAAGTGGCATGTGATGTAATTACGCAAAAATAAATCGAAAAAGAAAAAATGATTTAAAAGCGGCGGCACAGCTTCAACAAACAAACAAACAAACACATGACCAACTTTTTCTTACCCCTTTTTCGCTTTCCGGTTTTCTTTTGTCTTTCTTTTCAACACTCGGATTGCTCCACTTACTGTGCAAATTGTGTTCGGCTTGCGATAAATTTGCCTTGTTTGCGCAAGGCAAAAAGAAACCAAGAAATGAAAATGCAAAACTCAATTGAAAAACAAGTTGAAATTGTTTTCTTAAAGTTTCCTGTGGCTGCGCTCAGCCATCGCGGCTTCAAATCGAATAAAAGACTGACTGTTGTTGATGTTCTTCTGGACAGCAGCAACAACTCTCGACTCTTTAGCTCGTTGTTGTGTTGATTGAGATATGGATATGTTCTCACTTCACACTCACCCTGCACTCCTCTCTGTCACTCTCTCTCTCTCTCACTCTCTATCTCTCACTCTCAACTCAGTTCATTTCTTGTTCGGTTTGACCGTCTTTAATTTTTCTAAATGCCTTACACCATTTTCAACCACCAACTCGATTTGATTTGTTTTCTCGAGTCAGTGGAAAATTACCAGTTGACATTATAAATGCCCTCAAGAGAGCGTTCTCTGTCTCTCAGAAATCTTACATTCAGCATTACAAAACGAAAGAAGTGTTTTCATTTATAATTTATTTGAATACGCATTTGAATCATGTATTTTATATAATAAAACTGTGACTTTAAGAAATAAAAACAGAAATACAATAGAAATCGCTTCTATATAATATTCTCAAGATTAACTGATGTATTACATCTTCATTAAAACACACATTAAATTCACGAGTTTGCCAATTGTTGACATTTCGTGTGCATGTGAATGACGTTCTTAGTACATTTCGCACGTTTGATAATAAAATTTACTTAGTTGCAAGTGTTTTTTTTTTTTCTCAACTCTCAACATTCCTTTTCTATGCTTACATTATGCAAATGGCAGTTCAACGGACATGCGATAAACACGTGACCCTCAAATCCTGACAAAAAATAAGAAAAACTTTTCATTTTAACAACAATCTGGGCTGAAAGTCATTGCGTGTCCTGTGGCAAAAATGGCAAAACAAGTTGAAAGTTTTCCAGGCAAAATTAACAAAAGTCAGAAAAATAATACGCAAATTGCATGCTAAACTCATTTATTATACAATATTGCGAAAAGTAGTTTAATAAAGTTCAGCCATGTGTTCATAAATTACACATTAAGTGTTGCTGTCGTGGCAGATATGCTGTAATATTTTCCATTGCTTTTTACTAGATTATTGATTATAGAATAAGTTGTGTAACTATTCTCTATTAATAGTTGAGGCTTTACAATTTTAGATAATTTTATGATAATATGACTAAAGATGGAAACTTTTATCTGTTATACTCCTTATCACAAATTCTTTGAGTACTGGGTATAATGACGAACATGTGAATTATAAAATTAAACGATGGAAAATTGAAAATTCTCATTTTGCTGTCTGATAGTGTCCATAAATTGGATACTTTGTTTTCGTTGTTTGCAAACGGTTAACCAAAATAAGCTTATGAAATAAAAATTGTTATGGCGTAATGTTTAATTAGTGTTGATGTGAACTGAAATTATGATTTAGTGTATACGCATTTCCCTGCGCAGATGACGCAATTGATAAGATAATTTAATGTGATAACATTTCAGTTATTATCAGCAGCAGAAGAGGTTATTACTTCAAAGTGTCAGACGAGACAGTTTACTGCCAAGGTGATAACTCTACACTAATGAGATTTATCTAGTGTCTGTCCTTATTAGAAAACACCCTGCTGTGAGTTGATATTAAATTTGACTTCCTTATTCCAATATCAACAGCTCAATTAGTCGTTACAGCCTTAAATGTCATGTGCATGTCAGGTGCATACGAATATTAACCTAAAATCTACATTGTTCAGTGTATAACTTCATCAACGTCATTATCATTATCAAAATCATTAATGCGTCTCACGCAGCAGCTGCTGTAAACCGGTTTGAGTTATACTTTTTTTTTTATTGATTTTTCAGCGTCTCTTCCCTCTGGCTTTGTACATATGTATGTATGTACATTAGGGTGGGTCAATTTTTTTCGACCCAATGCGGTTATCAAAATCGTAATCTACGGTGAATTCTAAGAAGATTTGCCCAAGAAACCATAGGTCTAAAATCATTTTCGAGCTTCCGATTTTTAACGAGAAACTTTGCGTATTTTTTTGTCATTTTAAACACGCGTAGATACCTAAGCGAGTGCATACGAAATATATTGTTTCACTTAACTTTTTTTTAAGAAAATTATAAATTTTTAAAAATATAAAAATAAAATAAAAAATTAAAATTTTAATTTTAAAATTTTTTATACATTTAAAAAAAAGTTTTAAATAATTAAAATTTAAAAAAAATGGCATTAATTTACATTTGACCGTTAATTTACGCCCTTTTTAGCGCCACGCCCACTTTCATTTTATTTTCAAAAAATGCCTT